>SJYC01057978.1:0-65409 GCA_006408675.1 Madoqua kirkii
CTTTCAATAAAATGGCTTCAAATAGCTTTTCCTTATAGAAGTTCTACCATCTCTAATATTAGAAATGAGTTGTCCAGTGTTTATCATTCAGCAATGGAACCAATTTAAAATGTACAAATGGTAATTGTCTCCATAGCTTTGTCAATAGCAAAACAGGAATATATTTTACAGTTAAAATCTATCGAATGATCAGCTTATTTTACAAAGAGCTCTCCGGATTGCTAATTTCCCTAAAATGTGCACAGTTAACATCAAGTTTTCCATGAAATTTATGCTTTTTTTTCCCAGCCTGACTGACAGCTTTAGAAGTTTTCATATATAACAAAACCCATAATTTCCAAGCAAAATTAATTGCTTTCAAAGCAGCAAACATAACTGCAAATTAAACAAATAATATTATCATGATGAAAGCTCAAGAACTAAAGAGCTTTATGAATACAAAGTGTATCGTTTCTTAAACGATACCCTACTATTCTCTAAGTAAATGGTTTTTAATGTGAGAATTCCATATCTGAAACATAATTTACACTGATATTTTTTTTCTGTTGCTGTCAAATGTTTAAGTTGTATGTTTCAAAAATACTTCTGGACATAGACATTTCTAGTACTTATAATTAAACATGACATATAAAGTCATTTGGGATGTTACCATGTTGGTAATAAATAAAAGCATTGCTCATATATGCACTTTGATATTATTGGAAAACTTGCAAAAGGAAATACGTTGGCTTGGATGAATTCAATGCTACTTTCTGTTACCCTATTGTATACAATACTAAAATAAAAACTACAAAAAGAATTTAGTTTACTTTTCATACAATATGTGATGTCAGAATACACAATCTCAAAGGCACAATTTAATCAAGAGGCAAAAAGATTAGAGACAGCACTGATACAGAACATGAGGTTGACATGTATTCATGGTCACCATCTAGACACTCCCTCCACCCTCCATCAAATCCTACTGTTTCCCCATATTTCTCCCTAGGCTGAAAGACACACCAACACACACACACACACACACACACACAAACACCACACACATTCATTCTCAAATGCGCTTGGTAGTTTTCCTCTCTTTTCATTAGCAACTGCTCTCTTTAATAGTGAAAACTGCAAAAGCAAATGCAATACTCACTAAGCAGCAATCTCAACTGAGTGCATTAACATCCTCCTGCATAAGGCAGCTCAGCACCAATGATTTTAAAATACAAATTGACTCTCCATTTAAATGAAGTCTCACCAATAGGAACTTGATTTTATAGAATATAAAATATGACCTCTGTGAGAAATTCCTACCAGGAAGGCTACTGAAAATGTCTTCCTAATTTTTAAGAGCCACTTTATTCATTTCCTCATATAACCAAATATGTGCCTGGCAGTGCGCTGTATGAGCAGGATAGGAAACACAAAATGATAGGCATCCTGCTCTCAGGAAATTCAGAAAAATGGGAAAGAAAGCACAAAAGAAAAAAAAGAGGAAAAAAGCTTCTTTGGAAATTGACAAAGATGGTAAAAGACAGTAAGTGCTCAACAAAAAGTAATAATATTATTGACCATGAAAGTTTTCTGAGAAATAAACAAAATAATGTATTAACACAATGATTACTACATGCCAGTAATTTAGTGCTCTATTTACTGAGTTACCATTTGCAAGGTGCTCATTTTTTCCCTGTAGCCCCCTACTGGAGATAAAATCCTGCTAAAGGCAGAGTCCAAGCTGAGTCCCAGTGTCTGTCTTTTTTTTTTTTTTGCAAAACTTCACAGGCCTTGGGCCTGAAAGTGAAGGTGATAGTTGCTCAGTCGTGTCCGACTCTTTGCAACTCCATGGACTGTATAGTCCATGGAATTCTCCAGGCCAGAATACTGGAGTGGGTAGCCTTTCCCTTTTCCAGGGGATCTTCCCAACTCAGGGATCAAACCCAGGTTTCTGGCATTCCGTGTAGATTATTTACCAGCAGAGCCACAAGGGCCTATTAAAGTTAATGGCAAAAAGTTTTATTGCCAAAATTAAATAAAGAATAAAGAAATTACAAAGGAGAAGTGTGTGAATTATGAGCATCACTTATAAAGCAAAATAAAGCTGACTAAAAGTAAACCATGAGCCTCTCTTTAAGTAATATTTATGGGAGAAATTATTATGTAGATTGATATAAATACAGAGACACCAGGTTTCTGGCATTCCGTGTAGATTATTTACCAGCAGAGCCACAAGGGCCTATTAAAGTTAATGGCAAAAAGTTTTATTGCCAAAATTAAATAAAGAATAAAGAAATTACAAAGGAGAAGTGTGTGAATTATGAGCATCACTTATAAAGCAAAATAAAGCTGACTAAAAGTAAACCATGAGCCTCTCTTTAAGTAATATTTATGGGAGAAATTATTATGTAGATTGATATAAATACAGAGACAAAACACAATGACCAACAAATCATAATTATCAGAGATGTAAAATGAAACAAGTTTAATAAAATAAACATTAATCATTTGTTGTTAACAGCAATATAATTATATTATCTGAACATATTATAAAAGGCTGTATATTTTCACCCTGCTTATTTAACTTCTATGCAGAGTACATCATGAGAAATGCTGGGCTGAAGGAAACACAAGCTGGAATCAAAATTGCCAGGAGAAATATCAATAACCTCAGATAAACAGATGAAACCACCTGGCAGAAACCACATGGCAGAAAGTGAAGAAGAACTATAGAGCCTCTTGATGAAAGTGAAAGAGGAGAGTGAAAAAGTTGGCTTAACGCTCAACATTCATAAAACTAAGATCATGGCATCTAGTCCTATCACTTCATGGGAAATTGATGGAGAAACAGTGGAAACTGACAGACTTTGTTTTGGGGGCTCCGAAATCACTGTAGATGGTGACTGCAGCCATGAAATTAAAAGATGCTTGCTCCTTGGCTGGAAAGTTATGAGCAACCTAGACAGCATATTAAAAAGCAGAGACATTGCTTTGTCAACAAAGGTCCATATTGTCAAGGCTATGGTTTTTCCAGTAGTCATGTATGGGTGTGAGAATCAGACTATAACGAAAGCTGAGCAGTGAAGAATTGATGCTTTTGAATTGTGGTATTGGAGAAGACTCTTGAGAGTCCCTTGGACTGCAAAAAGATCCAGCCTGTCCATCCTAAAGGAGATCAGTCCTGGGTGTTCATTGGAAGGACTGATGTTGAAGCTGAAACTCCAACACTTTGGCCACCTAATGTGAAGAGCTGACTCATTTGAAAAGACCCTGATGCTGTGAAAGATTGAAGGCAGGAGGAGAAGGGGATGACAGAGGATGAGATGGTTGGATGCATCACTGATCAATGGACATGAGTTTGAGTAAACTCTGGGAGTTGGTGTTGGACAGGGAGTCCTGCCGTGCTGCAGTTCATGGGGGTCACAAATAGCCATGACAGCGACTGAACAGAACTGAACCGATTTTATTTCTAGTAGCATGTTGTTTAGTCTCTTTAAAATCAATTTTTTTCTCATTTTTTTCCTGTGGTTAATTTCTAGTTTCATGCCATTGTGGTCAGAAAAGATGTCTGAGAGAATTTATATACTCTTAAATTCTTTGAGGCACTATGTATTTCTTAGCATTTATTTTAGTGGAGCCAATCTCAGCCACTACAAATTTCAATTAAGTAAATAGTAAACAAATATTTGATATGATCACAGAAAGAAAAATAGTTTCCACAATTGATTATGAAACCCTAGGACTATCTTTTTAGGGGACTGATCAGGTTTTTCTTCTTCTTTTTTCTTTAATCTAAATAGAGTTTTTTTAATGTACAAAGCACAAAAGCTAAAATTGGTCTGATGGGAGTATTCAGAACCACAAAGGACTTCTCCCCTTAGGTGCTAAACACTAGAGTCAGGAAGTGTCCCAACTATACTGTGAGAAACTGTGCACTTTGTGGTGGAGGTTGGGAAAATGCAAGAATAGGTTACATAAGTGAGAAAATTCTGCTTAACAGAAGAGCAGAAGACTTCTGAGAGCAAGGATGCCATATGTTAATAACAGTTGCTGTGATCCTAGTATTCATATCTCTTTAAAAGTAGAGAAAGACATAAATGAAAATTATATTCCACCTGGGTCCAGAGACTATAAAAGGGATATTGCTCCTGGATTAATTTAGAGATTATAACTTAATAAACTTCACATATGTTTTGAGAAAATTCTATAGCCTGATTTTATCTTTTAAAATTTAAAAATATATTTTCGTGTCAATAAGTCTTTATTATCACTTGTATATGCTTCCAAGTATTCTCTAGTGTGAATGAAACACACCTATCGTTCCTCTACCTCTGGTTTGATAGACTCTTCCTCAGTTTTCATTGCTGTACCCACTCCAGTGTTCTTGCTTGGAGAATCCCAGGGATGGGGGGGGGCCTGGTGGGAGTCCGTCTATGGAGTCGCACAGAGTCGGACACGACTGAAGCGACTTAGCAGCAGCAGCAGCAGCAAACACAATGGCAACATAATAAATTAATGATATAATCCTGAACATCTATCTTCCTATTTCCTTGAAAAATTAATGAGTCAAAGATCATGAATATTTTTAAGCTTTTGGATATAAACTCCAAAGTGTCCCCCATGAAATTTTATAAAAATCTATACTATCAACAACATATGGAGGTCTTACTTTCTTACGTGGCATATTTCTGTGACATAAATTAATATGTAGATAAATCATAATTACTTATGATTTTTATCTAAAATGAGAGTAAAGCATCTCCATTCTCCCAATGTCCCATTCAAGCTGACATTGAGGAAATATAAATTGCTTGAGTTTGCTCAAATTTGAATGGACTGTCTTAAATATATGCCACTCAAATTGCTTCTCAAGATGTATGCGGTTCCCAAGGCTCCATTGTTTATAGAATCCATTTGAATCTTCTTGTCAATACTCAGACAGTATTCACGACACCATGCAGCTCTGAACTTACCCTTGTGAGATGTCTTAGAAGTGTCTGTTCTCCGCTGCAGCATCCCTTTCTCTTTTGATCTGCAGAATTCCTAAACAAATCTTGGCATGAAATGTGTCGATGTGGTTGTGGATATCTGGACATTGTCATGGGAATTTTTGAAAACAAAATTAAAGTGGCAGAAGTCATAGCAGTTTGCTAATATGTATTTTATGCAGAAGCTGGGTTTTGACATATTTGCAACTTCAGTTGATATTCTGAAAATTAATTATGCCTGATAAGAAAATACAATTTTCTTATTTTTACTATCCCTTATTTTAGAATTTTCTACAGATCTCCTTGGTAGGAAACAGGAGTATCCCTGAGCATGTTTATTTTGGTAAGGTTTTCTTTAATAAAGAAAAAAAAAGTCTTTTCATCTCTAGGATTTCCCCAGTTTGGATTTTCTGGTGGATTTTCTGCCATCTGGGTGACAGTTGAGACCTTTCCACAATGCAGGGAAAACAAAATAGAAACTGAAAATAAACTTTGCCAAAAGGTCAGGGCCTAATAACAGAGAAACGAGAATAATTAGGTAAGTGAAAAACAAATTAAAATACCTTACAAGCTTATGTTAGTTCTTTGCATTTCCTTTCTTGGCAAATAAGACAATTGACTGAAAGAAACCACGTAGAAAAAACACAACACTGTGACCTTTAGTAAATTAAGAAGTGAAATGTTCATGGCACAGAACACTGTGATCTCAAGGAGGAAAGAAAAAGGAACTACAGTGGGCATTTTTTTTTTTTAGTCTTTGCCATGTGAAGCAAAGCAAGGCGGAAAAAGACAAACCCTAATCCTCAAAGTCTGGGCTTTTTCTCTTAGAAATTCAAAATGATTTACAGTTAATTTTATCTGTCTTAAATCTTTCCACAAAGGAACCACACAGATCTCTAGGTAATTTCATGCTCACTATAGAGATGAGGAAGCTAAAACACTATTAAAAATACAGTCAATCAGGGGCAGAATTGATCACAGCACCCTGCTTTTATTTTCTCCTCCATGGGTCTCTGATAATTTGGCATTGGGAGTTTATCCTCTTTACTGAGAAAAGGAAGAAAAGGAGGCCTATAGGAATATTTGCACCCACCTTCATCTTCAATTTAAATCAAAGCATCATCTCAAAGGGCATGATTCAATATATTTTCTTAATTAGTTTTTTTTCCTATTTGTCTCTTTATTTTGTTTGTATAAATCCTTATATTTTTCTCCGACCCAAATTTTTTTAAAGGATAAAGAACTTACCTTAGGTGTAAAAGCAAGAACATATGAATTATTACCTGGATAATATAATTTTGTTGTTGTTCAGCCACTAAGTTGTCTCTGACTCTTGTGATCCTATGGGCTGCAGCACACAAGCTGCCCTGTCCCTCACTGTCTCCTGGAATTTGCTCAGATTGATATCCATTGAGTCAGTGATGTTATCTAATCATCTCATCCTTTGCCTCCCCTTTCTCCTTTTGCCTTCAATTTTTCCCAGCATCAAAATCTTTTCCAATGAGTTGGCTGTTTGCATCAGGTAGCCAAAGTATTGGAGCTTCAGCATCAGTGCTTCTAAAGAATATTCAGAGTTGATTTCCTTTAGGGTTGATTGGTTCGATCTTGCTGTCCAAAGGACTCTCAAGAGTCTTCTCCAGCACCACAATTGAAAGCATCCATTTTTCGGTGCTCAGCCTTCTTTTGAAGTAATTATTCGTAGTCTCCAGAGCCCTACATAATTGTCCCCTGACTAGTTTTCTGAAATTCTCCATTCCTACTCTTCTTCTTTTTTGCTTCATACAAATTTCTGAGCCTTCAGCCCTCCACACTCATTCCTTAAAAACTTCAGGCTTTTAGACATCCTGTTCTGTCTCCCTGGGCTTTCCTGGTGGCACAGTGATAAAGAATCTGCCTGCCAATTCAGGAGACTCCGGAGACTTGGGTTTGATCCCTGGGTCGAGAAGATCCCCTGAAGTAGGAAATGGCAACCACTTCAGTACACTTGCCTGGAAAATTCCGTGGAGAGAGGAGCCTGGTGGGCTACAGTCTATGGGGTTGCAAAGAGTCACAGGCATGCACGTGTTCTGTCTGTCTAGAGGACTGTGTCCCGATTGTTCCCATGACTATCTCATGTCATTTAGATTTGAGATCAAACCTTCCTTTTGCAGAAAAGTTTTCTCTTTCATCCTTTGTCCTCTGAAAAATTATAATTTTCAGTCAAAATCAAGATTCTCATACTAATCCTGAAATACTATTAAATGTTTAACCTGCTAATAAGAAAATAGTAAACAAGATAAAGGGCTTCCCTGGTGGCTTAAACGGTAAAGAATCTGTTTCCAATGCAGGACACCTAGTTTCAATTCCTGGGTCAGGATGGTCTCCTGGAGAAAAAAATGGCTACCCACTCCAGTATTCTTGCCTGGAGAATTGGACAGAAGGAGTCTGAAGGGCTGCAGTCCATGGGGTCACGAAGAGTCAGACACGACTAACACAGTCAGAGTGATTAACACTTACACTTCAAACAAAGTAAGGCTTTTTCTCAAGGAGAATTTGTGGAATAAATGCTTATATATCATTCAGAAAAGGCATGCTTAAATGAATTTCCTATGTTAGACACAAAAATAATTATGTCCTCCAAAATCACTACAGATGGTGACTGCAGCCATGAAATTAAAAGATGCTTACTCCTTGGAAGAAAAGTTATGACCACCCTAGATAGCATATTCAAAAGCAGAGACATTACTTTGCCAACTAAGGTCCGTCTAGTCATGGCTATGGCTTTTCCTGTGGTCATGTATGGATGTGAGAGTTGGACTGTGAAGAAGGCTGAGCGCCTAAGAATTGATGCTTTTTAACTGTGGTGTTGGAGAAGACTCTTGAGAGTCCCTTGGACTGCAAGGAGATCCAACCAGTCCATTCTGAAGGAGATCAACCCTGGGATTTCTTTGGAAGGAATGATGCTAAAGCTGAAACTCCAGTACTTTGGCCACCTCATGTGAAGAGTTGACTCATTGGAAAAGCCTCTGATGCTGGGAGGGATTAGGGGCAGGAGAAGAGGATGACCGAGGATGAGATGGCTAGATGGCATCATGGACTCAATGGACGTGAGTCTAAGTGAACTCCAGGATTTGATGATGAACAGGGAGGCCTGGTGTGCTGCGATTCATGGGGTCGCAAAGAGTCAGACATGTCTGAGCGACTGAACTGAACTGAACTGATAAGGCAATGAAACCATGAAATTAAGGGCTTCCCTGTTGGCTCAGACAGTAAAGAATCTGTCTGCAGTGCAGGAGACTCAGATTTGATCCTTGGGTTGGGAAGATCCCTTGAGAGGGCTATGGCAAGCCACTCCAGTATTCTTGCCTGGAGAATTCCATAGAGAGACCCTGGGGTTGCAAAGAGTTGGACACAACTGTGCTACTAACACTTTCATATTCTCTGCCAGATAGAACTCAAGGGTAATTCAATTGGACAGTTATATTCATGTTAATATATAATTTTTCAGAGTCTGGACCCTGCTACCGCTGCTAAGTCAAAGATCTATTCTTTCTTATCCTTGTACCTGAGCCCTCAAAACAATACTGAACATATAGTAGGTGCTCAGTAAACATTTGGGGAGGGATGATAGGGTGACCAACAATATTTTAGTAAAAGTAGCTAACGCATATCAATTAGAAAGCAGAGGGAAAATGAAAATTTGATGGAAACGTGAAAACATGAACAAATAAAGAAAGAAAAACAGAAGGTGAGATACAGTAATGCTAAGTAATACACATACTATGTGTTTTCAGAAGCACTGTCAAGAGGATAACATCCACAGGAAAATGTTATAATTTCCAACTATTAAAAACTGAAATATTTATGGCTAAATTTGGTACTAAGGAATCTCTGTAAAGATCTCACCCTTAGCTTTTAGGGAGAAATATAAGCTATGTTTTTTTTTAATGTTTGTGTTACAGAATTTGTATTAGGATTCATGTTTAAGAGGCAGTTGAAGGTAAAATTATGAATGGACACTTGAAATTTACTTAACACAAAAACCTTTTAAGTACCTACTTTGTTTAAGGCAGACTATATCTCATGGTAGTTTATGACCACTGGCTTTTGTTTTTCAGGAAAATCCCTTTCTCCTGGTCTGATGAGTGGTTGATAGCCCTCAGTCATCTACATATTTGAAAAGGCATGGTATTTGCCTGTGGTGGAACAAGAAAGGAGTCAGCACTCTCTTTCTGTTTTATTTTTTTGCCTGAGGCTTATTAACTCACTGGTATATGGAAGATGCAATAGAAATTCCCCAGAACATTGAGAATGTATACTCTCTCTCCTGGTGAAATGATGACATTTTCCCCAGTAGTGCTTCCTTCTTTATTGTGTTCTCTGCATTTGGCTCCTATCATCCCCAAAATTAACTCACGGATATCTGAAAATAGACTTGGAAAAAGTGAGGGTGGATTTTGTAAGACATATGATTCTTTAAGGAATTTTGCAGCCTTTCCCCCAAAACAGAAGTAAACAAAGGAGGAAGGAAACGTTAGACCGATAAGCCTGTTTAGAAAGAAAATACTTTTTATCTCATTCAAAATTCTTAACAATTTAACATTTTCTGTATGTGTATATAGAAATAAACAAGCAGCTTGATACTATTATTTATTCAATTCCTGCTTAGCTTTATAAATTTAAAAACTAGATTAAACTTAAACATTATTTAATTCATCTGGAATTGTGTGGTTGGCACTGGGTTTGTAGAATTCAAACACAATATAAAACTGCTGCAATAGAAGAATTTGCATTTCTTTCCTTGTAATCATGATAAATATTTTTTTCTAATTAGGGGAACAGTTAGTCAATATTAAGCTTTTCAACTGAACTTTCATTTCCGATAAAAGTAAAACACAGAAATTCCCAAGCCCTCTAGTAATTATTTGTTTCATGGTGCTTAATCATTGGCATGACATTTCTGTGAATAATGGTTAGTTTATTTTTAAGGGGCTGAAAAGCTTTTTATAGAATCTCACAAACAATCCTCAACAAATTAAAAAAACAGGCAAGTTGCAGATAAGTTGTACCAATGTGATTTTTATGTAAAGTTTGAAGACATACAAAAGTAAACATTATTTTAAGGGATATTGCATAAGTCATGAAATTATTAAGAAAAACAAATGTCACCACAAAATTCAGGATAATTGATATCTCTGTGAGGAAGGGAGGGCTACGTAATCATGGAAAGCAAACAGGAAGCTTCAAATATACTGAAAATGTTCTAGTTCTTAAGCTGGTTGGTGGGAATGGATATTATGTATATTATGCTTTACATTACATATGTATGATAAATATTCATAGCTTTTAAAAATGCCTGTATTTCTCTTTCCAGTATCTTATTTCCATTATTATGATACACTAATAATCCTAAATTTCTTTATGTATAAAATGTTAATACCATACAGGATTTTTTTAAATGGATGGACCAGTCTCCAAAAAAATTTCAGTCTATGCCCTGCAGCCATGAGCAAAATAGAAGCAGAAAACCTCACCAGGTGTGAAAGGCTGAATGTGCAGCATAGCCTGAGGGCATCGATGGGATGCATGTAGGTAGCCTAGAGTCTCAGGCACCTATGCAGAAATAGATAAAAAACATCTGAACCCACCCCATATAAAGCTGGCACTTTGGTAGTACTATGTGTATAAAAACAAGATGATCTAAATGAAAACCATTTTAGCAACAGTAGACTAAAAAGAAAACTCTAACTTTTGTGTTGTAGTTAACAGGAAAAAAATATCCATAGGATTTAGTAAGGACAAAGCAGCCCACATAGGTCTAGGATCACATGTCTAGGTGGTCCCAAAATATTCCAAGCATTATCTTATTAAATAGCAGTAGATGATGTGGTATCCTTAGCACTCTAGCAGAAGTAAATGCTGATTTTCTCTCCACCTAGTCCTCTTAGAATTCCTTTATAAACTGTAAAAAATTAAGAATTGATAATTACCAGCACACATACACAAGGAAATAAGAGTTAAGAGGCACAACAAGCAACAAAAGCAAAGACTTCAAATACTGAAATTGTTAGATACTAAATGTAGAGTAAATATATGTTTACTGTGTTAAAAGACATAAAAGGCAAAAAAAGACAAGTTAGGAGCAAGAGAATGTAAAAAATTGATCAAATGTGTCTGAAAAAAATAGAACTTTTAGAAATAACTATATAACAATTGAAATAAAATAGAGGGATAAAACAGAAAATTAGGCCAAATTAACAAGAAAATTAGTGAAATGGAAAGTAGACCTAATGAGATAATGTGATAGGTGCCAAGAGGGAAAAAACAGCAGAGCAGTGTGAGGAGGATCAAGAGTACTGCTGGAGGCATGGTCTGAGTTCTGCTTTAAGGGCAATCAGAGTACGTGTCACTGAGAAAGAGGTGAGGGAGACAGCCAAACGGATATGGGGTAACAGCATTCCACAAAGAAGGAACAGCTGTTAGTTGACAGTAGAGCCACAGCAATGTAGTTATAGTACATAGAAGTGACTGAATGCTAGGGATAAAACAATGATCCTTGAAGCTTCCAGACAGAGACAAAAATATTGTCACAAAGAATATGGATTCAAATGACTTCAGATTTCTCAATAGCAGGATTTTGAAGCTAGAAAATTCTAAGTGAGCCTTTCAAAAGTCAAAAGGAAACTTTTACATAATTCTACCTAGCCAAACTCTTCCAATCAGTGTAAAAACATTTTCAGACATGCACATCTCAAAAATTAGGTACATTTGTTTGTTTTCTACCTCCCTGTCAAAAATCTTTGGTAGACTACCATGTAATCTATCAAAAGAAGGACATAAACCAAGAAAAAGGAAGTTCTAGTACAAAAAACAGGCGATCCAGCAGAGGCACATGATGAGGGGAACCCCAAGGATGGGGCAGAAGAAAGATTCCCAGATGGCAGCTGAGCACCAGGTAGAGTGAGCCCCCAGTGTGGTTGGGGTAGACTTGATGGCTTTGAGAAGGACTTCTGAGAGAACACTTGGCATCTTAAGAAGAGATCTAGGAAGCTAGCAAAAGGCTGAAACTAGATTATGAAACAAAAAGCAAGAAGACACATTAGTCCTAGGCAAAGAGCAAATTGGGTAGAAAAGACAGTCATGGTTCCCCACTGCCTCAGCTATGAATGGGCTCTCATATAATGCAAATACAGCTGTGGGCTTGGAAATAATGCTTGAGGGCTGAAGGACAGCAAACTGGGAACTGGATGCAAAGAAATAATGTCTGAGCCTGAAAAATCAAGAAGTAGCAGCAAAATTGTGTTATTCAGAGAAGTTATGATGACCAAATCTCGAAAATGAATGACCTAAAAGAGGTAAAAATACATAGAGAAGGTGAAGGTTGTGGAGACAATGGAGAAGAGGGAGGACTACTACTATTTTTCTTAAACTCAAAGTATGATAGTGCTTTTAATAAAACATTGTGAGAGCTGTATATATTAAGTATAGATTTTCTAGTAGACACATTTGTTTTAAGTAGAAAAAAAAGGACAATTAACTTTAACAATATATTGGATTTAACCCATTCTATCCAAAATATTTATTTCAACCAGCAATCACCACCAAAAAATTTATTAAAGATCTACTTAGTCTTTTTTCCCATACTAATTCTGAAATCCACGGTGTACTTTATCCTTGCAGCCGATGTGAATTAGGACTGGCCACATTTCAATGCCACTCAAAGCTAGAGCCACCTTATATGACAGTAAAGCTCTGAATTAGATGAATGGTTTTGAAAAAAAATTGTAAGTTGTAAAGCAGCACTGATGTGGAATTCGTCTGCTTATTTTGTGAATGTAGAAATGCACTAATGCCATCAAAACAGGGGACCAAATAATTGAAAAGACTAGGGAAAATGTAAGTTCCTTGAGAAAACTTCATGAAAAAGCAAAATGCGGATTTTTCATTGGCCATCAGGACATGGGATCTCATCGCTCCTATAAACTATTCTTAATAAATTTTATGTTTGTTTGTTTTTTTACCACCTATTCACTTTCCCTTGTAGGTGAATAGATGTAGATAAGTAACTTGCTCAAATTTGTTAAGTTAATAAAGCAGCAAAGCTAGACTCAAATTCTGACACCACTGACCACAATCTTCACCACAGCACCCTGCATGGGCAATTCCATCTGAATGCATGGGCACAGTTTAATTCATTGAACATGATATCTAAATAAGTACTGATATATTACTCATTTTGATTTGAATGTAAACTAACATAACAGAGACAAGATCGAGAGTGTTTCTACTTCTTATTCTTGATGAAGAAATTCAGGGTAAATATCCCTATTTTAACTATTTGAAATAATTTGTGACTTTGATAAAATAATTTGGTTTTTAACTATACAGCCATTAAAATATTTTGGAATAGAAAAATTGTGTTTCTCAACAAACTGTCAATGTCTTTCAAGAATTATGCAGTTAGAATTTTTATAGCTAACGAATTCAATATAGCAAATCAATTCAACTGTATTGACTTTCTACTATTGTATAATAAATTACCCAGAAATGTCATAGCTTTAAACAACAAACATTTGTTATCTCACAAATTTTTGTGTGGTGGTCAGGAATGAAGAGGCAGCTTAACTGAGTGCCATCAAGGTGTTGGCCAGGCTCAGGTCATTTCAGGGCTACATCAGGGAGGCTATGCTTGCCGACCCACTCATGTTATGTTGGCCAAAGATATCAGCTCTTTGCTCCCTGGGCCCCTCTGTTGGGCTACTCACAACACATAACTTGCTTCCCCAGAATGAGACTTTGAGGAGGTGGGACTGGAAGCAAGATAAGTCAGTCTTTCCATAAGCTGATTTGGAAATGACATCCCATCATATCCGCTGTCTTGTGCTCACTAAAAGCAGGTCACTAGCTCCAGTCTGCACTCCAAGAGAAGAGATCACAACAAGTGTGAATATCAGGAAAAGAGACTGACTCCAGTAGGGCCAGTCTAGAGCCTGCCAATCACAATGATAATACTTATTCAGCACTCCGCTCATGGAAAGATGCAATTCCTTTCCATCATTTATTCATCCATCAGTAATCACTAAGCACCTATTTTGTGCCAGGCCCTAGAAATCAGGGGGGAGGGGGGGCAGTGAGCGGGGGAGGAGGAGGGTGGACAGTTACTGTGATAGCCTTCCTAAAACCTACAGTCTAGTGTCCTCAAAATTAAGTACCTAAATGGTTTTGATCAAAAAGAATCAAATGTTTTGAACAGGGGAAAGCATAGTTCAGGAGCTTCTGTCTCACTAACTGCCTTTTCCCAACTGCCACACTTACAAATATGAATGCTGCTGCTGCTGCTGAGTCGCATCAGCCGGGTCCGACTCTGAGCAACCCCATAGACGGCAGCCCCCCAGGCCCCTCCGTCCCTGGGATTCTCCAGGCAAGAACACTGGAGTGGGTTGCCATTGCCTCCTCCGAAATACGGATGGTCTTTCAGTAAAGACGCAGAGACACCCTGGTCTTCTTAGGTCATAACGGTCTTATCTCCTTGCTCGGCTCTACTAGTTTCCTGGCTCAGTGAGAGTCTGAGTGACTTCCTTTAATTTCTGTACTGACATTACGATGTTAAGGCCTGCAGGTCAGATGCCTGAGTTCATCCAACTGTAGAAAGAAAAGTGGCTCAAGAATTCAGCCTCTTGACTGTCCCTCTAAACTGTAAACTGACAGAAAAATCTATGAGATCAGCAAGGCTCAATCAGATCCCATGTATTCTTTGTCCTCTAAACAAGCACTTGGTTTTTGGTTGAAACCAGAATGATTCCATGATTTCAAAATAAGCGCATGATCAGTGATTGAAGGTCCCTGCACATTTTTTTTCTAGAATTCCTCAAGTTCTTTCTGTTAACCTTATCAAGCTCCCCCATCAATAAATATTTCATGTGGTGCCGAGTGTCTATATTCTCATACTCTGGTCCATTTCTTAAGAGTGTGTACCAGTGAGTTTTATTGTCAGATTAGATATCACCACACCTTCAGATTTTCAGTCACCAATTTGAGTAGATATAGAGTAGCTTTGTGTACAAATATACCCAAACACACACTCTCCACTCCTAGTCACGAACAGAGCTTACATCAGAGACGTCTTAGCCAGACTGGGCTTCCCTGGTGGCTCAGAGGTTAAAGCAGCTTCCTCTAGTGCGGGAGACTCGGGTTCAGTCCCTGGGTCGGGAAGATCCCCTGGAGAAGGAAATGGCAATCCACTCCAGTATTCTTGCCTGGAGAATCCCATGGACAGAGAAGCCTAGTAGGTTACAGTCCACGGGATCGCAGAGTCGGACACGACTGAGTGACTTCATACTTCACCTATTTTCCACTTAGTTGGGTTTGAACAATCTGAGTGTTTCAAGATTGCAAAAAAGAATGGCTTATAAAAAATTAAAACAGATAATTAAGCTTTGAATAACACCACTGAATGCAGAGAAGCAAGTTTATGTTGCAAATCATTTAGTATAATTGCAGATAAGGATGCTGACATATCTAATAAAAAGAAATATCCCATATATTTGTGATATCCATACATGTTTTAAAAGAACAAACTGACTCTGTATTCATAGGTTCAGATGGTATAAAGTTCACTCAGATTTAAAAATCCAACTGCTCCAGAATCCAGCAGTAGCTTCAATTCTGAGGGCTCTGCTACTGTATTCCATCTCTTATCATGGGAATAATATACATGCACCTGTTTATAACTCAGCAAGTCACAGAATTTATTACAGAATCTAGTCTGTGAATGAACAATAATCTCTGCTACTTGAACAAGTTTAAATGTTTTCCTCCACTTTAATTAAAACTATTCCTTATAGACAGACTTTCTTTTTTCTCCTAAATAAGTAAGATACTGACAATCTCATCCTGAAGATGTGCTAATGGACCCTGAAATGATAATTCACTTTACTCTGATTTGTTAATAATAATCATAGTTTTAAAACTTCATTTCATTTACTTCTTAAAATTAATGGCCAGATAATTCATTAATGAAAGCACCTATAACAAATTTGAACTCCAGAATCAAACCACAGAGTATTTTGAACCACAGAGTATTGAAAAACAAAATAATGTTGAATTTGATGAACTCAAAAAGTCGGGTATCCTTAGAGCATATTTAGTGACTACCTAGTGATGATGTATTGGCAAATATTTGTATACAAAACTAGAATTTATCCCAACATGGCATGAGTAATTATAAAATAAGAAATATGTGATCATATGTCTTATAGTCACCTATAAGGGAAAAGAACACACACACACAGAATTGAATCACTTTCTGTACACTTGAAACTAACACAGCATTATAAATCTAGATGTCAATTAAAAAAGTTGAACATGCCTTAAAAAAAAGTTGGCAGTCTGTATAATCCTTGCCACTTCTGGATAATGTCATAACGGAGATAAAGACACAGAAACATATTAAGATTTCCACAGTAATGCACTGTGATTTTGCCTTTTTTTCATTTATTTACTTACCTTTTTTTTTTCATTTATTTTTCTGACGTTTTATTGTATGAGATTCTACTGCAATTTAAAACTCATAGTTTAAAGGAGTGATTTAGGGAATATCTTACCAGTTGTGGGCTTTTTGAGAGGCCTTTTGAGACAAACTAAGTTACTAACTAGTTCAGGGTTAAAAGTTTTATATGTTGTGACAGCTTCCCCTCCCCTAGCAGAATAGTCTGGAAATATATCAGGATGATATCGGAAGAATGATGTTGAGGTTAATTCACTATAGTGTATCCATTTCTGAAGTAGGGATCTGAGAAATAATATCTGAGAAGATTGAACATTATGGGTAGTAAAAGAGAAGGTTAGTGTTTTGGAAATGCTTCAATAGGAACTTGTCTAAATGAAGCCTAAGAACACAAATACACCTTGTGTATTTTTTTTTCTTTTCTCTTGTGATTTATTACAAGTTTTTTTTTTTTTTAAATTGTGTCAGGTCTTAGTTAAAGCATGCAGGATCTTTAATTGTAGCATGTAAACTCTTAGATGCAGCATGTGGGGTCTAGTTCCCCAACAAGAGATTGAACCCAGGCCCCCTGCATTAGGAGCATGGAGTCTTTAGCCCCTGGACCACCAGAGAAGTCCCTATTACAAAATATTGAGTGTAGTTCCCTGTCCTATGTAAGTGGGACCTTGTTGTTTGTCTATTTTATATATAGAGATTTATATTTGGTAATATCAACATTGTGTACTTTTAAATGTAAAAACTACTGATACCTGGATATATGTGTGTGTATATATAAATATTCAATTAAAACAAACAAACAAATGTGATCGGTCATTGAAGAAGCCTGTACTTTTTATTTCTAGGATACTATCTCCTATAGAAATTCACACACTACACACATATGTGCAAAGATATTCATTACTGGGTTTTTTTGCAAAAACAAAGGCATATTAAAATTTAAAAACATGAAGGAAACCTAAACTTCTATTGGTAAGTGAATGCTTATAATGATTCAACTTCTATTAATAGGAGAATATTGCTATAGAATATTCTACGGCTTTTGTGGAATATAGAGTAGGGCTATATGACAAAGCAGAATCTATTATAATTTGGAAAAAAACACATGTTGCCTAACAATATGTATGTGTCCCTTAAAAATAAAAATAATATATCATTATCTTATTTAAAATAAAGCATACTGTAATACAATCTAATCAAAATATCTATGTGGGCAGAACAAAATTAAAGGATACATATCAGCTATTAAAGTGTTTACCTTAAAGGAATAAGGTTAGAACAGTGGGCAAGGAGGTAGTAACTTTCACTTTTTTACTTTAAGTGCTTCTATATTTTTTTCTTTTACAAAAGTACATATTACCATTGCATTACTCTCTGCAGTATCCAGCACTTCACTTTTTATAAGTTAGGACCTTGCACCCCATTATTTGCATATATAGTTAAGTACAGACATGTTGATACATAACCTATAAATCTCAGTGATATTAAATAGCAGTGTTAACAATAGCTATAATGCACTTTAAAATACTTTAATATATAAAATTATTATATATGTATGTGTGTGTGTGTGTGTATTAATCCTGAGACCAAAAGCTGTAAGTAGCCTGTGGCGTGGTCCACTTGCCTTTTAAATCAGGAAGAGTGCTCTTCAAAGGTACCTGTTATCCATATCTCTATCAATAACTTCCTACAAATCAGGGCTTGATTTATTATTTCATTATTTAAGAAAATGATGGACAAAATGTTAATGAAAATTAAATTTAAATGTTTTTCACATATATAGCCTTTTACTATAAATAGGACAAAAAATTGAAGAACTATTCTATTTGAAAAGATATCTGACTCAGCAAAATCACATATATCACTGATGGTCAAATGAGCTTCCAATATACATCTTCATTGTTTCACTTCCACCTTACTCATTAACAAAAGCAAAAACAATAACTAATACTCATGAGGAATAACATTCAGTAACTGCATCCTCAGGTTGGCTACAGATGCAAGAGCTTGGTCAAAATCAATGAGGCATTCAATCAAATCCAATTAGCTATATGGAATCGCCATCATGAATACTATATATGCTATTATTATTTGTGAAAAGTGTGCTTCACATCCCTTATAACACACACACACACGTTTTCCAAAGGTGATTGTTACACATATATCAAAACACTGCTGAGTTATGGTAGTATAAGTAGTGTTCACCCAGTTCAAAACTTCATTAGTAGATAGTATTCATATATTTGCTCAAAAGAACTCATGCGCTGAGTATGACCAAATTGGCCAAGGTAGGTTCCAAACAATGAGATGGTGGCAAAAGGCTACATTTTAAGCCCAGCATCCACTTTTCTACTTGGCTGCATGCTTTTTAGGACTAGTTGCTTAAAATCAAATTCTTTTATGAAGGCTATGAATAGGCACTCTTACACAGGACTTAATTAAAATTTCACACACCTACGAAAAGCTGTTTTGAAAATAAGCCTTGGGAAAATGGATTGGATTTTTAAATAATCACAAATAACTATTCCATGTTAAAAGAAGTGAGCTTTATTTTTAAATTGAATTAGATTTAAACTCCAGGAAAAAAAAATCATCATATACACACTTTCAAACAAAAAAACATCAAGGCTCTGGGGGAACTGGGGAGAGGAAATGAGTTTGGGTTTGGGATTTAGCAGTACTAATTTGAGGAAAGGAAATTGTTGAAGTCTAGATATGCAATCTGTTACAGTAAAACCTTTTGATGTCAAATTTGAGGAGATAGATAAAGCACAATAGATTTACTAAATTTTCTTTCATTATCTTTGTTGATTGAAATATGAATGAGATTCTAGGATTTTTCTTTCTGTGTGCTCCAAATGCAGAATTCTTATAAACACACACAAAAAATGATGGAGGAAATAATGGAGACATGTACCATCAATAACAATAAAAACACAATTACCTTGTTATATTTAATATGCAGCCGTGCTTTTGCATATTATTTGGTCCAGAATTTATTTGAAACCAACCAGTGATTTGCTGAATTCCTCTCCTGTATAAATTCCAAAGGCTCAGTATAAGCAGCAGAGCCCAGTGAGCTCGTTCAAAAGCTGAGCCTCCAGTCCTCTTGCCTTTAGCTACTATTTAACACTAGCTGGTTTTTCTTTCCAGTCCTCCCCCTTCTCTACCTCCTCCAGGTCTCATTTGGAAAACCCGTAGATAACCTATTCAATCTTTCTGAGTTGCCTTGGCAACTCTCAAAGCTGGGATAGCTCACGGCCTCCCAGTCTAATTCCATCACATCCCTCAATTAGTTAAGTTTTTATGGGCAGTCAGATATTCTCTAGAACTGTAATCAGGAGTTAGCTCACTCTAAATTGTGTTTAGAGATTCTCACAAGGTGATTTCCTGTGCACATCCTCCCTGGCTCTTTTCCTGCAAGGTTCCTTTCCTTAAAACCAGAAAGCAGAACCAGACTGTTACAACCCATGTTCTTGCTTCCCTCCACTATATTTTGACTTTAACTTGAAGATTTACTTTTTTTTTTAGTCTTTTGGCTGCCATGCCCTTTGGCATCTTCTGAAGCTTGGCAGCGTTCCTTGGTTAGCAGTAATTATCAAAATTGTCAGGTTTTCAACATTTAGGTCCTCAGATGAAAATCATAATTGTTCATGTCTCCAGCCAAATATTTCATTGCATATGATGTCTGCAAAGAGCACAGAGGTCGATCATTCTTTGTTTATATTTTGAAAAGAGAAAACTCACCTCTGGCCCACCTTTCCAACCAAAAGGAGCTACCACACAAGGGACAGTGCCACCTGCCAACAAGGTCTCTCTAAATTACTTCATCAAGCCTTGCTCAGGAAGGCTGCCCAAATGCAATTACCTCACTATTCAGATTTGTAGAGAGTTGTGCTAGCTTTGAAAAAAAAAATCAGATGAAAACAAATTTTTATCATGAGAATTTGACAGCCCTCTTGAAAATCTAGTTCTGATTATTAAGACATTTAACATAATAAGGCACAATGTGTTTGTGCTCCCTTGGGTCCTACTGTTTGTGAACTCATGGACTGTAGCCCGCCAGGCTCCTCTGTGCATGGGATTCTCCAGGCAAGAATACTGGAATGGGTGGCCATTCCCATCTCCAGGGAGATCTTCCTGACCCAGGGATGGAACCCACGTGTCTTACGTCTCACTGCATTGGCAGTCGGGTTCTTTACCACTAGTGACACCTGGGAAGCCCATAATAAGGCACAGACAAAACTAAAAAAAGTTGTTTACTTTATTTCATAGAATGTATGAGTTAAACATTTAATAGCACACTAAAGACGGTTGCATACAAAGAAACAAAATCTTGAGCTGGCTTACTCTCTTTTATAATCAAATTGAAATTATATTTTTAATAAGTTATTTATGTTGAATTAAACCAATAGTTTGTTATTATACATTTACAATGAATATAAAATCAAGGCATTAAACATGGAGTTTTATAAAGGAATAAACCACACCTATAATGTAATGAACAGGAACATTCTCTTGAATATTAATTCAATTTGGAGTGGCTATCTTGGGAACATGCACTATCATTAACAAAGCTGAGATTGCCTCTGCAAATCTAATGGGAGTTGTGAATTCACGTAGTATAGAAAATAAATTTGTTTCCATACTGACTTGGCCAATGGACATTTAGGAAAACTGAAATCACAATCTGTGGCAATGTCCCCTGCTACGGGGAACATTTTGCAGTGAAAATCTACTTACTTTCTTTCTTGTAGATCTTGTCTTCAAAATATGTACATTACACACTTGATCAGAGCTAAGCCAGGAGATATGATTAACATTACCACCTGTAAATTTAGACAAAACAACAGATCTTATATCTTCCATCTCTGAGGTGGTCATGCCAGAAAATTTTGCATTCTGCTTTCCAACAATTTCCTAACCATCAAAGAATTGAACACTCACTTGATTATTCAGTTGCACTCACCAACACAACTTGGAAAAAGCAATGGATTCAACAAAAAGCTATGATCATACAGGATTTGTTTACTTGTTTCTAAAGCCATAAGCCCATGAAAAGTTATATACTTATTTTTATTGTGCTATGTTCTGTGAGAGGTGGTCATTTATCAAAACTTCATAGAACTGAGGAAACAATTAACATTGGCATGGACCTGGAAAACCTAGTAAAAAGTTTTCCATCTAAGTCAGAGCTTCAATTTGAGCCAAGTACTTTAATTTATTTCTTTAATCATGGGAGGGAGATTCAAAGTTTACCATTAAAAAAATAAAGAGATGCTGAAATTTGCTTATACACTAAGCAATCTACATACAGTATCTTACAGATTATTTCAACAGGTATAATGGCTTCAAATATTGTCCTGAAGCTATTGGCATTACTGAAGAAACTTTGGATATATTTTCAGATAAGTGGAGTTATTCCCCACTCCTCTCTTATGTATTAATAATTATAGGAATAGATTTCTATGGAGATAAAGTTTATTGTTTCTTTATCAATCTTCCATATAAAAATATTTTCTTATGATCTAGTCTAGGTGGCTCTTGATAGCAACTACTTGTTTTTAAGACTGATTTACTGCCAAAAATTTTGTCTCTGTGCTTAACTCCAGTCACTGTTTCTTTGTTTTTATTATGTTTTCAGTAAAAGGAGAGGTTAGCAAGCTATTCTTACTCATATAGAACTCAACATGAATATTTGCTATTTTTATTGTTAAAGGCAAGTAACACTCCCTAGTTGCTGATTTGTTTTTTTCATTGTATGTCCACAGAGCAAAATATTTAATTTTTTTAAAGTGTAAGTAGATGCTTTTATATTTACTGAAAATGCCATCCAATTTAGCTTGTTGAGAAGGACATATACAAAAGACTTTGAAGTTTTTCTGATCCTAAGAGATATAAATCTATATCTTACAATGAGCTATTTAGTCTTTCTTGCTTATGTTACCAAAGTAATGAAACTTCTTGCAAGTAGCAGCTTCTAATCTGAATATATGTTTTTGCTTCCTGTTATTCCAGTGAAGGCACTTATCATAATTAAATTCTAATTGAGTTTCTTTATTAAAGTGAATTAACTTTACAAAAACATCCTTAAGGAATTTTTAGGGACTCCCTAGTTGTATTAATGAGATCACTTTTCTTTTTAACGTTTGATGTAAATCTGCTTTTATCTTAAATCTTCTCTGTTTCTGCATCATGGACCAAGTTGCACAGACCCAAACAGAGCCATCATCCTTGCTCACTCCTCTCTCCTTGAGCCTTATATCAAAATTCAATAGCCACGCCTGTCATCTGTACTTCTGAAATAGATCCGCAATCTGATCACTTCTCACTGGCCTCACTGGTACCATCTTCATTCCCATGAGCATCCTCTCTGCACTTTCCCACGGTCAATTCTCCACTCCACACTCAAAGGGGTCTTTGTAAATCAGATCATGCCCTTTCCTCTGCTGTAAAACTGATCAATGTCTTCCAATGAAGCTTAGAACAAACACCTCTGGGTCTTTTCTCACGTGTTGCCTTCTGCCACGAAGGCTCTCCCCACAGCTTCTTATGGCCTGACCATACCTCACAATTCAGGTCTCTACACAGGGTTTCACCTCCTCAGAGAAGGATGTTCCTAAATGTTTTCTTTACCCTCCCTCACCCTACTTAACTTTTTGCACACTTATTACTATAGAAACTAACTTTTTTTCTCTCTCTTTCTTTCTTATCTGTTTCCCTTACTGGAATGAAAGGTTCATGAACACATGAACTTTGAATATTTCACTGCTGTATTCTCCAACAGCACAGGTCTCAAACAGAATCTCTTACATAGTGAACATTCAGTAAGTATTTCTTGATTGAATAAAGGAGAACTTACTCTTTTAAAGATGGTTTCCACTTTTAAAATCCCATTCACTTGTAATGTTTCCTGTGTCTTTCTTATTTACTTCACGTCTCTTTTTTTAAAAAATTCGTCATTTGGCTGGGCCAGGTCTTAGTTGCAGGGGATCTTCAATCTTGGCTGCAACATGCAGGAACTTTTGAGCTGTGGCATGTGAACTCAGTTGCAGCATGTGGGATCTAGCTCTCTGACCAGGTTCCGTACTGGGCCCCTTGTACTGGGAGCATGGAGTTAGCCACTGGACCACCAGGGAAGTCTCCTCTTAACTCTTAGGAACAAAAAAACTACCCAGGTTTTTCATAAAATATTGCTGTTAGCATTGCTAACAGAAGAGAAATGTGCGTTCACAATAATCTACCTAATCTGAGGTGTATTTAGGTTAATTCATACTGCTCAAATAAGTCTTAATCTCTAAAGGAACATGTTTAAAAACATCTCCCTTTGATAATGAGTTTAAGGCCAGTTCTATTTTTGGCAGTATAAATTCAATAATTAAGTCATTTGTCATCACCAAGACTGTTAATTAGCTATCCTATTAGTAATGTGCCAATCAATTTATCAATTGATGAATGTCAGTCACAAATACTCATGTCATTTTTTCTTTAATACAATCATTAGGGACCATCTATAAATCCTAGAGAAAGTCTCAGACAGCCTCACATGAATAGTATATTCTCTTCTGATGGTAGAAAGAGCTGATCAAAATTCTGAGCAGACTGACCTAACTTTTCCTTTATCTGAATTGATCAGTCTGCTACTGTGAGCTTAAATGAAGTCACTTTTAACAAGCTTTCCAATACAGTCATTCTTGTAAACTTAATATGGAAAAAAATATTTGAAGTGACTGAAAGTTACTAAAAAGTATATATAATCTTATTGACTCAAAACTATTGCATCAAGAATTTAAATTGTGATAATAGTGATAATAAATGAAAGTCAGAATGTTTAGCTCTTGGGTACAATTAGGAAGAAAATATACTAAATTTAGTCATTGTTCTAGGACTTTATGTTTTTTAGTCAGAATTTTCATACCCTAAAAAGTTAACAACTTGATTTTTCTTTCACCAGTGCATTCTGACCTGATAAATATAAGTCAGCATTCTCCCAAATGTGTTCTGCAGAATGCTAATCTTAGAAAGTTAAAAGGTACTTTGCAAATAATAATGATGCTGATGATAACGTTCTTGTACTGGGTCTCCCAAATTATTTTAGCATTATTTTAAGGAATATCTTTTGGACATGTGTTCCAGAAAATGCTTCTGTAATTCATTATTTGCAAATCTTTGACACTTTTTTGTGACACTTTGATGGTAAGACTGGTAGAACTTTCCCATTGACAATGGTAGAATCATTCCCATGGACAATGATTTCAGCAAAACTGTGGTGATCATAACTGATCCTTTTATTTTCTGCTTGATACCTGAAATTCCAATGCATAATCATTTATTATTCATTGGTTAAATCACCTGGCTCAGACGGTAAAGAGTCTGTCTACAATGCGGGAGACCCAGGTTCTATCCCTGGGTCAGGAAGTTCTCCTGGAGAAGGAAATGGCAATCCACTCCAGTACTATTGCCTGGAAAATCTCATAGACAGAGGAGCCTGGTAGGCTAAGTCCATGGGGTTGCTAAGAGTCGGACACGACTGAGCAACTTCACTTTCAGCTTTCACTTTCATTGTGGTCCCAAGTGGCTCAGTGGTAAAAAAATCTGCCTGCCAATGCAGGAGACACAGAAGACATGGGTTCAATCCCTGGGTAGGGAAGATCCCTTGGAGGAGGAAATGGCAACCCACCCTAGTATTCTTGCCAGGATAATCCCATGGATAGAGGAGCCTGGCAGGGTACTGTCCTTGGGGTCACAAAGACTGCACACAGCTGAGAGTGACTGGGCACGCTCACATGCTCGTGTGCACATGACCTTCCTAGTGATAAACCCAAAGGATTCTTTCTATTCCTTATTCCATTTAATCTCCTTGGGGCATTTGGTGCAACTGATCACTAATTCTTGAAATCTTGGTTCTTCCACCCCCTGAGACTCTTCTCTCAGCTTCTCGTATGATTCCATTTTTCTCTGTTTGCTCCTTATATGTGATATCCAATTTTTGCTAGCATTCTTTTCTCTTTCTACATTCTCTCCCTGTTTTATCTCATCCATATTTATTGCTTCAAATGCCATTACAGACTGATGGCTCAAAGGCTATATCTCTGATTGCCTACAAAATCTCTCAACTTGAATGTGTAACTTCCATAATTAAAAGCCCTCTTCACTGTAGTGTCTGCATGCATGCATGCTCAATCAGTCAATCCTGTCCAGCTCTTTGTAACCCCATGGACTGTAGCTCACCAGGCTCCATTCATGGGATTTTACAGGCAAGAAAACTTGAGTGGGCTGCCGTTTCCTCCTCCAGGGGATCTTCCTGCCCCAGACGTCAACCCCACATCTCCTATACTGGCAAGGGGATTCTTTACCCCTGAGCCACCTGGGAAGCCCCAGGTATTTCAAATTCAGGTTGTAAAAAGTTAATTCATCATTGCCCATCCACTGTGTAACAATTTTTTTGCTTCCTGCTATTAATCTTCATTCAGTGTTGAATTCACATAAATTATCATGGTTGATAATGTGATATGGTAGGCACAACATTCAGCTTGGAGACAGACTGCTAGAGTTTGAGCTGTATGGCTCCGTTAATAATTTGTATAACCCTGGGTAAATCAGTTCACAATTCTGGCTCCCAGCTCTTTCATGTATAAAATATTAGATAATCCTACACTTTGTTGTAGTCTTTCACTGACTCTATCTCATTTCCCTTCATTCTTGGAAGATTTTAGTTCCTGGCTCAATGGCATTCTATCCAACACTGTCCCTATAGTGATTTAATCCATTTGTACTATCCTTCCAACATACTTATCACTAAATTCTCAGAATTCCTCTGCTCCAATGGTCATGTCCTTTATAAAACCCCAGCCACTTACTTCCACAGTTGAATCCTAGACCTTGTCATTGCAAATAAACAATACCTCTAAAATCTTAATTCCAAGCACCCATTCAAGCATATCATTCTCTCAGTGCTTTAAGTGCACTGAGACCAACAATCCATTCATCCAAATACTTTTCTCTGGCATGCCTCTCCATCTCCCACCCCCCAAGAAATATCATTGACTCAACCTGCAAATATGTAACCCATTTCTTCCACTGTAAAGAGCCCATATATTTTGCAGAAGCATGCCTAACTTTCAAAAGGGTTGATTAGTACATTCTTTGTCTTCAAGGCAGCTCTAAGCATAATTGCAAATTATTGAATCTAAAGTTAATATTTTTACTTTGAATATGGAGCTTTCATATTAAATGTGTGATAATTTGCAGGAACTATGGATGGCATTTTCCTGCCTTAAAGTTTTGAAACAATTATATCTTTAACTAATTTGTTATTGTAATATGGGAAGTTTAGGCTAGAATGTTATAATATTAGTGTTTTAAGGATGACAGGCAGCCAAGACTCCAGTATCCATAGCAACATGAAGTTCTTCTTTTCATCTTTAAGTGACCAAAGGTGATTATTATTTTTCTTTTATATTATTATAACAGAGTTTATCACAGAGGTAAAGGGCATGTACTAGCATTCAAGGGAGGAGAAGATATTTAAGGCAGAAATAAATGCAATTGCCACTGAATCCTCAGAGAATTCTTCTTCCTCCTGTAAATGAAGGGATTTATAGCTCTGTTCAGAAGCAAAACGGTTTTAAGCAAGACTTGAAATATCAACATTACTTGCTAATTAAAAACTTTCAACTAGGTTGAGAAGGAAAACAACTATGATATACAATTTTTTAGCTCATTTTAACATTTTTTTATTTATTTTATTTTTGGTTGTGCTGGGTCTCTGTTGCTGCGTGGGCTTTTCTCTAGTTGTGGCGAGCAGGGTCTACTCTCTCGTTGCAATGCACGGGTTTCACATTGCAGTGATGTCTCTTGCTGCTGAGCATGGACTCTAGGGCCCATGGGCTTCCGTAGTTGCAGCCTCCAGGCTCTAGAGCACAGGATCAATAGTTGTGGTACATGGGCTTAGTTGCTCTGTGGATCAGGGATCAAACCTGTGTCTCCTGCATTGGCAGGAGAATTCTTTACCCCTGAGCCACCAGGGGAACCCTGAATTGCAATTTGAATCATTAAAGTAATGCCATAAAATCTTAGGGAAGTAGAGGAGTACCCATGAGATCCATACAAACCTTGAGATGTTTGGCCTCACTGAAATATAACAGAAGTTCTTTGGGTGGCAGAGTTTACAAGACAGAAAGAGATAATGACAGAGGTAGAGACAGACCTAAAGACAATATAGCAAAAGTTGATATGATAATGATGGATTTTTTTAAAAAAAGAAAAGGTTATATTATTTTCACTATGTTAACGTATAGTTTAAATAATTCATAATTAAATAACCTGAAGGTTAAAGAGAGAAATCATGAAATCAATCAAGGAGATAAATTGTAGCATTAAAGGACTTGAAAATGAAGTTTTGCCTAAAACTGTCTTTGCTGTATGTGACTTGGTCAGTTCAGTTCAGTCTCTCAGTAGTGTCTGACTCTTTGTGACCCCATGAACCACAGCACACCAGGCCTCCCTGTCCATCACCAACTCCCAGAGTCTACCCAAACCCATGTCCATTGAGTCAATGATGCCATCCAACCATCTCATCCTCTGTCGTCCCCTTCTCCTCCTGCCCTCAATTTTTCCCAGCATCATGGTCTTTTCAAATGAATCATCTCTTTGCATCAAGTGGCCAAAGTATTGGAGTTTCAGCTTCAGCATCAGTCCTTCCAATGAACACCCAGGACTGATCTCCTTTAGAATGGGTTTGTTGAATCTCCTTGCAGTCTAGACTGGTCATATTTTTTCTTTCAAGGAGCAAGCATCTTTTAATTTCATGGCGTCAGTCACCATCTGTAGTCATTTTAGAGCTAAAAAAAAAAAAAACAACTCTCACTATTTCTATTGTTTCTGCATCTGTTTGCCATAGAGTGATGGGACCAGATGCCATGACGTTAGTTTTTAAATGCTGAGTTTTAGGCCAACTTTTTCACCCTCCTCTTTCACTTTCATCAAGAGGCTCTTTAGTTCCTCTTTGATTTTTGCCATAAGGGTGGTGTCATCTGTGTATATGAAGTTATTGATATTTTTCTCAGTAATCTTGATTCCAGCTTGTGCTTCTTCCAGCCCAGCATTTCTCATGATGTACTCTGCATAGAAGTTAAATAAGCAGGGTGACAATATACAGTCTTGACGTACTCCTTTTCCTATTTGGAACCAGTCTGTTGTTCCATGTCTAGTTCTAACTGTTGCTTCTTGACCTGAATACAGATTTCTCACGAGTCAGGAAAGGTGGTCTGATATTCCTATCTCTTGAAGAATTTTCTATGGTTTGTGACTGTTTGTGATCCACACAGTCAAAAGCTTTGGCATAATTAAAAAGCAGAAGTAGATGTTTCTCTGGAACTCTTTTGCTTTTTTGGATGATCCAATGGATGTTGGCAATTTGGTCTCTGGTTGCTCTGCCTTTTCTAAATCCAGCTTGAACATCTGGAAGTTCATGGTTCACGTACTGTTGAAGCTTGGCTTGAACAATTTTGAGCAGTGCTTTGCTAGGGTGTGAGATGAGTGCAATTGTGCAGTAGTTTGAGCATGCATTGGCATCCTTGCCTTTCTTTGGGATTGGAATGAAAACTGACCTTTTCCAGTCCTGTGGCCTCTGCTGAGTTTTCCAAATTTGCTGACATATTGAGTGGAGCACTCTCACAGCATCATCTTTTAGGATTTGAAGTAACTCAGCAGGAACTTCATCACCACCACTAGCTTTGCTTGTAGTGATGCTTCCTAAGGCCCACTTGACTTTGCAGTCCAGGATGTCTGGCTCTAGGTGGGTGATCATACCATCATGGTTATCTAGGTCATGAAGATTTTTTTTCACAGTTCTTCTGTGTCTTCTTGCCACCTCCTCTTAATATCTTCTGCTTCTGTTAGGTCCATACCATTTCTGTCCTTTATTGTACCCATCTTTGCATGAAATGTTCCCTTGGTGTCTCTCATTTTCTTGAAGAGATCTCTCATTTTTCCCATTCTACTGTTTTCCTCTATTTCTTTACACTGATGACTGAGGAAGGCTTTCTTACCTCTCTTTGCTATTCTTTGGAACTCTGCATTTCCTTTTCTCCTTTGGCTTTAGCTTCTCTTCTTTTCTCAGCTATTTGTAAGGACTCCTCAGAAAACCATTTTACCTTTTTGCATTTCCTTTTCTTGGGGAGGATCTTGATCACCGCCTCCTGTACAATGTCATGAACCTCTGTCCATAGTTCTTCAGACACTCTGTCTATCAGATCTAATCCCTTGAATCTATTTGTCACTTACACTGCGTAATCTATTTGTCACTTCCACTGTATAATATTGCAAAATTCAGACTTAAATTGAAGAAAGTAGGGAAAACCACTAGACCATTCAGGTATGACCTAAATCACATGTCTTACGATTATACAGTAAAATCCAGTAGTCAGTTTTTATTGTGCATCCATGATAAGACTCACCAAACATGTCATTTCCATTTCCCCTTCCGTTCTGCCACATTAACAATAGCAGGAACAGCAACATATCAGGCCAAGTGCTGTCGTCAATGCATTGTATTTATCCTCACATCAAACTTACAAAGCGGATTCTATTAGTATCCTCTCCTAACAGATAATGAAACTGAGTTACTGAGAGGTAAGAAATTTGCCAAGGTTCATAGCTGGCCACAGGTTTTGTTCTCGTAAACATTATACTGCCTCTTGATCATGTGTCTAAAAAGTTAAGCAGTTTTTATAACAATACACTATAATTTATAAATAGTTATTGTACTTCATTCAGCTAGATATTAGGAATTTTAGCAAACGCAGGAAGAGAGAATTAAATAAGCAATAACATGAGTTATAGTGCTCATACATAAGAGTTATAGGAGTGGTCAGTAATAGCAAGAACAGCTAAGCCAGTGTAAGGAGAATTTGATTACTTGCCAAAGACAGAATTAACCCAAATTACTAGAAAAGGTGAATAGTCCATTGTTCCATGCAGGAGGAGATGAGCTCTGAAAAGTGAAGCAAGAGAAAAGGTGACCAGAAGGTGATTATGCATTATGATAGGTCCAAGATACAAAAAAATCACAGTGTAAAAGCCAGCCAAGAGCATACCACTTTGCCAGGGTCCTTGCTAGAAGATGTGGCTTATTGTATTGTCCGCTCTTATTGTAGTGGACACACAGATGCATTGTTCAGAATCCTCTGGAAGGACTTGCTGCCCAATTCTGAGAGGTCAGCAAGGCTCCAGCAACCACCTCCTCCTTGCCTATCCAGCTGCAAAGGATGACTCCCGAAGTCACCTGCTTCCAAGGGTAACCTGCATATTAACCTCAAGATGAATAAGAAAGTTCAGATAATTATTTCAAGATTAAATATAGGGGTAATTTTTATTTTATATTAAAAATACATAGACTCAGGTAACTTCCTTCAATTTATGGATTTTGACTTAGACAATTACTTATCCAGAAGTATCTAAACAGCAGATGTATGTGAAATACCTAAGAGACCGATATCTTCCAATGACTATTTTTGTTGAAATCAGTTCTTGATGTTGAGATTTTCTGTTTCTGTGCTTGTAAAATTGGAGTGTTTTCTGAACATTACACAGTTTACCAGAGCATAAATCTCCAAGGCCCCCACTGACAAAAATTCATATTTATTACTCCTATCTTATCTTCTATCATTGTTTGGAGGTGGCAGAAGTAAAGGCCTCCTGCTTCCTTTATGACTCATTTTCAGGTGTTTTTTGTTGTTGTTCAGTCACTGAGTCGTGTCCTACTCTTTGCAAGCCTTTCAGTATATGCATGCTAAGTCACTTCAGTCATGTCCAACTCTTTATGACCCCATGGGCTATAGCCTGCCAAGCTCCTCTGTCCATGGGATTCTCCAGGCCAAGAATACTGGAAATGGGTTGCCACTTCCTCCCCTAGGAGATCTTCCCAACCCAGGGACTGAAACTGAGTCTCCTGCAACTCCTACATAGTTCACCCAAACTCATGTCCATTGAGTCAGTGATGCCATCCAGCCATCTCATCCTCTGTCGTCCCCTTCTCCTCCTGCCCCCAACCCCTCCCAGCATCAGAGGCTTTTCCAATGAGTCAACTCTTTGCATGAGGTGGCCAAAGTACTGGAGTTTCAGCTTTAGTATCATTCCTTGCAAAGAAATCCCAGGGCTGATCTCCTTCAGAATGGACTGGTTGGATCTCCTTGCAGTCCAAGGGACTCTCAAGAGTCTTCTCCAACACCACAGTTCAAAAGCATCAATTCTTCAGCGCTCAGCCTTCTTCACAGTCCAACTCTCATATCCATACATGACCACTGGAAAAACCATAGCCTTGACTAGACGGACCTTAGTCGGCAAAGTAATGTCTCTGCTTTTGAATATGCTATCTAGGTTGGTCATAACTTTTCTTCCAAGGAGTAAGTGTCTTTTAATTTCATGGCGGCAGTCACCATCTGCAGTGATTTTGGAGCACAAAAAAGAAAGTCTGACACTGTTTCCTCATCTATTTGCCATGAGGTGATAGGACCAGATGCCATGATCTTAGTTTCTGAATGTTGAGTTTTAAGCCAACTTTTTCACTCTCCTCTTTCACTTTCATCAAGAGGCTTTTTTAGTTCCTCTTCACTTTCTGCCATAAGGGTGGTGTCATCTGCATATCTGAGGTTAATGAATTTCTCCCTGCAATCTTGATTCCAGCTTGTGCTTCCTCCAGCCCAGCATTTCTCATGTATTCTGCATATAAGTTAAATATACAGCTTTGACATATTCCTTTTCCTATCTGGAACCAGTCTGTCTTTCCATGTCCAGTTCTAACTGTTGCTTCCTTACTACAGTTATTTCCTGAATGCAAATAAGAAGCAATCACTTATGTTTACAGCCAGACTTCTAACACATTTGGATTTTCCCCATCCCCTCTTAGAAATCACCCAAATCCAGGAAGTAGAACAAGAAACAACATGCAGGCTCCATGCTTAAAAATAAATAAAATCCCAAATCAGGACAGAAGCAGAAGGGCTACCAAAAGCAGTACAGGTCAAATAGACATGAGGGAAGATGTGAAGGCAAAACTCTTTTGGTCCACCTTCTCAGAAAATAATGGCAAAGCTCCCTCTTCCAAAAAAGAGAAAAAAGTGATTTCAACACAAGCAGCTCCTAATCATGACACCTAGAAAAGGCTGAGAGATCTGGCGGTGAGAGCATGTCTACCTGCAATGCAGGTCTGAGGAGCAGAGGAGGCAGAACTGAGACCCTCTGCCTTATTATCAGCCCTGCAGTACTAATCCTGGTTGATCTTTGGAAGAAAAAAAATGCCCAAGAGATTCACATATGCATACAGAAAGTGTCTGTGGCTATGGAGTAATGGCCTGACCCTCCCTGACATAAATTTATAGCAAATAGCTGATATAGGAAGAATGTATCTAATTTAAAGATGAACAAGGATTAAAAAGGAACTTACATCACTTATATGCTAAATCTAAAAAATAATATAAATGAATTTATTTACAAAACAGAAACAGACTCATAGACTCAGAAAACAAATTTATGGTTACCAAAGAGGAAAGGTTGGGGGAGGGGTAAATTAAGGGTTGGGATTAACAGATATGCACTACTATATATAAAATAGATAAGCAACAAGGACCTACTCTATAACACAGGGAACTCTACTCAATACTCTGTAATGATCTATATGGGGAAAGAATCTGAAAAAGAGTAGATATATGTATATGTATAAATGAATCACTTTGCTGTACACCTGAAACTAACAGAACATTATAAATCAACTATATTCTAATATAAAATAAAAAATAAATAAAGAACCAACTCAACCATTACAGAAAATAATGTAAGGGAAGAAAAAAACAAAAATAGCAAAAATAAAGGATAAGGAAACTAGAAGAAAGAATAGTCAGGGAAAAAAAAATTTAAATGCAATCTAATTTACTGATGCAAACTTTTTAAAAATTAAAAAGAGCATTAACTGATATATAAGGGCTTAGATTGGTGAGAAATCAAAAGGAGATGAAACATAAACTGGCAGAATTCAAGGAAGAAAAAATAAAAATATTTTAGAAATGAAAGTCGAGAAGTATATAGAAAGCAGATGAGAATGCATTGAGTCATATAAAGACAGAGCTGAGAAAAGTGAATAACATACATGGACAAAATATTGTTAAGGTAAATAAGGTGGCAGATGGGCAAAAGATGGGAAATATGTACATGATTGGAGTTCACAATCAAGAGGACTGAAATAGTGAAAACAAAAAATACTTAAAGGTTCATTTCAAGAAAACTGGCCATAAAGAAAAGAAGAGTTGAACCTTCTGATTGAAAGAACATAATGTATCCAAAACCAAAACAGGTGGGGATGGGGGGCAGGGCACCGAGATATTTCCTAGAAGAGTTTTTGGAGTGTGTGTGTACTCAATCATGTCCAACTCTTTGTGACTCCATGAACTGTAGCCCTCCTGCCTTCTCTGTCCGTGGGATTCTCCTGGCAAGAATACTGGAATAGATTGCCATTTCATCCTCCAGGGGATCTTCCTGACCCAGGAATCTAACCCACATCTCCTGTGTCTCCTGCATTACAGGTAGCTTCTTTACCTGCTGAGCCACCAGGGAAATCTAAAACTTTGGATACTACAATAAAGAATCCTTTATAATCTATGGTGAGAAAACAAGCAGACAGGCTTTAGATATCTACAGGGGAAAATTCAACCCTAAACAACTTTGGAGCAGGTCCCAAACATTGTATTCCTAGCTAAACCATTAGGGGCCACATCATAAAAGCCATTAGAAAAAAAAAAAGTCTGAAGATACAAGAGCCCAAAGAATATATTCCCCATCAATTATTCTTCATAAGGGTTTCCCAGATGGTGCTAGTGGTAAAGAACCTGCCTGCCAAAGCAGGTTAGGTATAAGAGATGTGGGTTTGATTCCTGGGTAGGGAAGATCCCCTGGAAGAGGGCATGGTAACCCACTCTAGTATTCTTACCTGGAAAATCCCATGGATAGTCTAAAATTTTTTATACTTAGTCAAAATTAACTACCCCTATAGCTCAAAACAAAAAATACTTAAGAAGTGGTTAAGTATAGCACTAGGACTTCCCTGGTGGCTCAGATGGTAAAGCGTCTGTTTACAATGCAGGAGACCCAGGTTTGAGCCCTGGGTTGGGAAGATCCCCTGGAGAAGGAAATGGCAATCCACTCCAGTACTATTGCCTGGAAAATCCCATGGACAGAGGAGCCTAGTAGGCTACAGTCTATGGGGTCGCAAAGAGTCAGACACGACTGAGTGACTTCACTAAGTATAGAACTACATTTCAAAATTATTCTAAATCTCAGTTTTGGTTTTATTTTTCTAATCAACTAAACAATGTCCTTGAGAAGGGAATGGCACCTCACTCCAGTACTCGTGCCTGGAAAATCCCATGGATGGAGGAGCCTGGTGGGCTGCAGTCCATGGGGTAGCTAAGAGGTGGACACAACTGAGTGACTTCACTTTCACTATTCACTTTCATGCATTGGAGAAGGAAATGGCAACCCATTCCAGTGTTCTTGCCTGGAGAATCCCAGGGATGGGGGAGACTGATAGACTGACATCTATGGGGTCACACAGAGTTGTACATGACTGAAGCAACTTAGCAGCAAACAATGTCCTCCAAAAGTACAAGAGATATGAAATCCTAGAAAAATAAAGAAGTTAGCTTGCTTTTATATTACTAATCTTTAATTCTTGCATACAAGAGATGAAAAGGGGGCTTAGTTCTGTAAAAATTCTAGTAGGTGTCCAGTTTTATTTATTCCACTGGTTGGAGAGCTATCTTGATAGAAATCATTCAATTTAATCCTGATCTTCTCAGGGTATAGCTCAGCAGTATAGCTAGGATACAGCTCAGAGTATAACTAGTGGATATAGCTCAGACAGTAAAAAATGTGCCTGCAATGTGGGAGACCTAGGTTCATCCCTGAATCGAGAAGATCCCCTGGAGTGGCTACCCACTCCAGTATCCTTGCCTGGAGAATTCCATAGACAGACGAGCCTGACAGGCTACAATCTATGGGGTCACAAAAAGTAGGACAGGATTGAGTGACTTTCACTTTCTCTTTCCTCAGGGTAACCTATATCATGCTGTTATATCATTCTGTGAGCTTAATGCAGTTAAAACTTGAGTTCAGTTCCAGAATATGCCAAGGAACTTTACAGAGAGGACAACTCTCCTGTTTTCAGACTAAGTCATTTCATAAACCAACAAATGAAACTGAGTGACCATCACTGTTACTGCAGAGGGAATCTATTTAATAGCAAAAAAATCAGGTAGAGAATAATGATTAGAATATTGTTTCTATGGAAGAAGCCTTGCTGTGATTCCAATTTTGTTATATTAATGAAACCCCTTAAGAAAAGCTAATAAGATGACAAGATAGCTTGCCAGTTCTACCATGACTCCCTCTCATATCACTTCTCTGGGATATATTTAAAATATGGTGAACTTATCAGTATAATATTAGTGTTTTATTTCCCCAAAATCCTACATTAAATTAGAATTAGAAAATCATGGATATTAAATGATTTTTCTAAGCTATGAACAAAAGTGCTTTTAGTATTTATATTAAATCATATTTCAGCAGCCATGTCATAATTACCAGCACTTTAGAAATAAGAGATCAATATGTATGTGTTCCAAAAGAATCATATTTATAAATGCATGTTATATTAACAACCCCCCAAAAAACCAACTTAAATAGGGTTTCAGAGTATTTGAGAACCCAAAACTGACTATTTTTATATGAGTTCTATTGCATAAAATTATTTATTAATTAAATATTTATTGAGCACTCACTATGTACCAGACCATTGGAACACAATGAATTAAACAAAAATTCCTACTGTTGATCCTTGTGAGTGACTGTTCCTTATCTTGACTATGATGGTGGGCACACAAGTCTACACACATAATACAATTACAGGGAGCTAGATACACACACAAATGAATTCATGAAACATTAGTGAAATCTGAATAAGGTAGACAAGTTAAATCAATGTCAGCTAAGAGTCGAACACGACTGAGCGTCTTCACTTTCACTTTTCACTTTCATGCATTGGAGAAGGAAATGGCAACCCACTCCAGTATTCTTGCCTGGAGAATCCCAGAGATGGGGGAGCCTGGTGGGCTGCCGTCTATGGGGTCGCACAGAGTTGGACATGACTGAAGTGACTTAGCAGCAGCAGCAGCAGCAGCAGTTTGATAATCTTTTGTAAGACATTGAGTGTAAGAAACGCCACGAGAAGAAAAGCCACCTCTAGGGACCATTGACAAAAGCCTTTATTGGGCAGTCGCTCTCGGGCAGAACTCTGGGGGATGAGTGAGCAAGGGAACAAAGGGAGTCTGCGAGATACGGCGTTTGGGAAGGGGGTTTTATAGTCAGGGCTGGCATTCAAGCCAGGTCCTCCCACATAAGGTAGGAAGTGCAGGCTGTAGTGGTGATTGGCACTTGATTGAGCCAGGCCATGGGGTTGGTTCCCGGAAGTTTGGTCCGTTTCCAGTTCCTATTTGGGTGGTGGTCAACCGCCAGGACCTTTCACGACACTTTTCAGGGGCTTTTCGTCACGACATGCCTGAACATGCCCGACCTCTCATTGAGGAAGCGGGGTCATGGTTTACAAGATCAGATCTCCTTAATTATCTTTTGCTACTATGAATCCTTAATCATCTGAAAATAAATTTTAAAAATAAAGTTTAAATTAAAAGCAAGTTTAAAAAAATCCTTATCTTCAGAGCTTAAATTTTAGTGTCTGTGGACACAAAAAATAACAAACATTGTAAATAAATTATAAAGTAGGCGAGAGCATTACTAAGTATTATAGACAAATAGGATGGGGAAGGGGAACTAGGAGCATCCAAGATCTATTATGAAGATGTTATTTGAGCAAAGATTTAGGATGTTGGAAATGCTGAATGAAAAGCATTCAGTGGAGGAAGCAGCCTGGCAAAGCCTCTAAGGTAGGAATGAGCTTGAGCATTAAAGGAGAGATGAGGGCCCAGCTGGCTAGAGCTGAGGGTGCAGACAGAGAGCAGTAGGTGATGAAGTCAGAGATTATGAAGCACCAAAATGCAGAGGACCTCAGAGGCCATTGTAAAGACTTTGGCTTTTTCTCGGAGTTGGAGTTGGGTAGGCGATAGCACGCCACTCTAGTACTCTTGCCTGGAAAATCCCATGGACAGAAAAGCCTGGTAGGCTACAGTCCATGGGGTCGCGAAGGGTCGAACATGACTGATCGATCTCACTTTCACTTTTCACTTTTATGCACTGGAGAAGGAAACGGCAACTCACTCCAGTGTTCTTGCCTGGAGAATCCCAGGGACGGTGGAGCCTGGTGGGCTGCAGCCTATGGGGTCGCAGAGTCGGACATGACTGAAGCGACTTAGCAGCAGCAGTCTTTGAATAGAGTGTAAAGGATCACTCTGGCTCAGTGATAATAAAAATCTGCCTGCAATGCAGGAGACCCAGGTTGGATCCCTGGGTCAGGAGGATCACCTGGAGAAGGGAATGACAACCCATTCCAGTATTCTTGCCTGGAGAATTCCATGGACAGAGGAGCGTGGTGAGCTTCAGTCCATGAGATCACTAAGAACTGGACATGATGAAGTGACTAACACTTCACTTCCAGGGTAGTCTTTGAGCGAAGCGTAAAGGATCATGCTGGCTCTCATGTTAAAAACAGAGTGTAGGTGAGGAAGAGTGAAAACAGAGAGACCTGTCAGGAGGCTAATGCAGGTGTCCAAAAGAGAGAAAAAAATAGCCTGGATAGGAAACAATAAGAACGATGACAAAACCTAGCAATTTACCACTCTGTACACTAACTTGCACATCTGTGCTTAATGTGACAATTACAGGTTCCACAAACTCACCATGCATTTCCAAGGAAAATTCTATATAAGCAGATTATTCAGTACCCATCTGCCTAATGAAAAACCAGAAAAATTCTATTTGCAAATGTTAAGTCCTTTCTTTATGAAACACCAAAGCACTTAAAAAGAAGAAGTCTTGCTATTTCAGATTCAGAAACCTTGTGCTATCCTCCTGAACCTACTCTGATTGAACACAAAGTGGGCTTGCTGGCTACATCTCCTTTGCTTGCTTGCCTGATTGAAGCATGCTAGGTTGGGACCACTGGCTGGTAACTCTGGCTCCCTCTACTGACTCAATCAGAGGGCCAACAGGAAACCAGGTTCATCAGTCCCATATAATTAGAAAGAAAAATTGAAAGAAGAAAATTTTTCTGCATGTTATCCAAGTGTGGTGTCATCCAAGATAAAGACATTAAGCTTTTGAAAAACACAGATGCCTGCACTGTCTATTGTTTAGAAACGGAACATTCTTATAAGTTGAATACAGTGGATACTGAGTTGATTCTGTATTATCCAGTCTATTGTTTCTCTACCTCTGTCATTCCATTCTGAGTACATTACAGGTGCTTTAGTGACTGTTTATATGGCTCATAAACAATGCCTCTTTAAAATCATTAAAATATCTGTACTTGCTTGCTAAAATAATGAATGAAATTTTGAAACAATTCAATCTCTTCAGTATTCAAAAACAGATGTTCTTATGAAAATGTAGTTTGCCCTAAAGTTCTACCAGCCAGGTGGGAAAGCTTTAGTATGATTAAATGTGAGTAAAGCTGAAGTAGAAGAAAAAATGCACTATGTGGTAGAATGAAAACCAACAGTTTACTTAAAGAACTCTTGAAAGTAATAGAAAAAAGCTACATATTCACATAGTGAAGATGGCTTCTATTTTCTCTGTAGCAACAATGATATTAACAATGAAAGTGTTTACTCATGTGATCCTGAGTATGAAAAGAAAGTAATCTCTGCACTGTTAATTCTATTGATATGAAAACCTCCATACTTTAACATCTCTAAACCTTGGGCTTCTGTTTTCCTGTTCCCAGATATCACAGCAGGGGGAGTTGCCTCCTACATGAAAGTTTTCTTCCGTCAAAGATGTTTCATATGATAGAAAGTTTCTTTAGGCTTTTCTAGATGTCATATCCCTAAGAAGTGAAACTAAATGAAAATCTTTAAATTCTCCATAACTTCTTATCCCGCGAACAAATTCATCTATAGAAGGAGATCACAGATCTAACTTGAATGAATATGCTAAGGAGAAAAAAAACACTTATAATTCAGATGCAGATTCCACAAACTCAGTGGTTTTACAAGTTAACAAGTAACGCATCATTTGTTTATTTGCACATTAATTTTGTAAATTAGTTTAAAAAGCCATCATACTGCATCACATTAAGGGTGATATAGGGGAGGCTTTAAATTTGAAGCAATAAAATATTGCACACAAGCAATAAAATATTGGACACATTCATTATATTGTCAATATTGATAGTAGATCTTGAAAACCTTTTTAAACATTATGGAAATAATGCTTTATTTTAAATAAACAATTGTTGTAGAAAGGGCTTCCCTGGGCTTACCCAGCACCTGATATTTATAACATAATTAAGCCATTCTTTTCAACTTTTAAATAATCAAAGAGAGAAGGAAATAATCTCATTTGCTAATTTCTATTAATTGTATTTCTCCTCAGAGTAGGAAATATGCCTATTGTGTCTACATCTGAATAAATCTTTTACAGCTATGTACCTCCAACTCTGTCATTTAACTCCATTGCAAAGAAAAAACGTTCTGGTTTCTATAGTTGAGAATTTATTTCCTCTTCTTTTTTGCTGATCTCCAAGCAAGTTAACAGATAACAACAAACTGCTTCCAAAACTTTGCCCACCACCAATTTTATTCAAACAAAACGAAGTCATTGCACTTCCTGTTGCTAGTCACCCTTCTGTGGAGTCATCATCACATGACATTTTTCTGTAATGCTGCTGCTGCTGCTAAGTCCTTCAGTCGTGTCCGACTCTGCGACCCCATAGGCTGCAGCCCACCAGGCTCCGCCGTCCCTGGGATTCTCCAGGCAAGATCACTGGAATGGGTTGCCATTTCCTTCTCCAATGCATAAAAGTGAAAATGAAGTCGCTCAGTAAGTGTCCAACTCTTCGCAACCCCATGGACTGCAGCCTACCTGGTTCCTCCGTCCATGAGATTTTCCAGGCAAGAGTACTGGAGTGGGTTGCCATCGCCTTCTCCGAAATATTTCTTTGAGCCCGTGTTTTGGGGGCAGGGAGAGGCAAGAATACTGGAGTGGGTTGCTATTCCCTTCTCCAGGAGATCTTCCCGACCCAGCGATTGAACCCAGGTCTCCCACATTGTAGGCATAATAAGAGTATTATATAATGTTGATGACTTACGACATGTCTTAATTAGATTAGCAAACAATTATATTTAAGTTATATTTATATTTAAATAAACATTATATTTAATATTAAATATTTTTTATTTCACGTAAATTTGAATTTAAATAGAGCTCATTAACTTCATATTATCTAAAAACAAAGCTGGTATATCCAGGCAGCACTGCCGGATGTTGAGGGTTTGAGGTTGATTAGCTCCGTCTAATCTCTTGACACTCCCTCTCTTTTACCTTATTAACATCTTTGCTGCTTTCTCACCTTGCCACCTCCTGGAGAAGGAAGTGGCAACCCACTCCAGTATTCTTGCCTGGAGAATCCCATGGACAGAGAAGTCTGGTGGGATATAGTCCACGGCCTCACAAAGAATTAGACACCACTGAAGCAACTTAGCACACAAGTACCTCGCAACATATAGGTTCCCCAATTCAGAAGCCTTTGGCCACACACTCCCCCTTCTCTCTGCTTCTGATATCATTTACTCGGACATCCCCTGCTGCCTACAATATGACTTCCCAAATGTTATCTTCACATTCTGTAAATGAAATCTTTTTTCCTTCAGTTTCCTAGTAAATCAGATTCATATGCCATTCATATGCCTTACATAAAATATTCTATATTCCAGGTCACTACTCCATCCTCTCACTCTGCTTCTCAAATAGAAGCTCTGCTAATTCACTTCTCTCAAACATGGAGACAGGAAGTCAGGAACCCAAGAGATGACAGTTTGAAACTGACACAGGCAAGGGTACAAAACGGATTAAGGGCTTATCAGGGAGACTTGATCTCCTCCCAGGTTCTCCACACAGTATTCTCAGATTGTACCAGAAACCAAAAGAAAAACATGAAATCAATAGCTGATGTGGTGAAATTATACTGACTGACAGAAATATGTGTTAAATAACCTGCTCTCCTAATGGAGGAACAGCTAGCGTTGGTGGTACTAACTCTGCCATTTAATCTTAAGCTGCTTCTTATTGTCACTTTTTGGAACTACAATATCGACCGTGAAAGTACTTACTTTTCTATCTTTGTCACTTACTCTGAGTATATTACAGGCACTTTAATACTGTATTAAATATATAGGTGCTGTTACAAGAGAGGTTCCATCTGTCAGTATATGCTAGGAAAGAACTGTTGTTGACTTTATACCTTCTGAATTCCCCCACACAGTATTCTGAACATAGTAGAATTATGTGGAATGATAGTGTGGTACCTATATGCCAATTAATGTGATTTTTGTTCTCTAATCCATCAATCCATGTTTTCATGTGATTATCATTAAATCATGATTTTATATATAACCCTTTCAATCCAAAGCAACACACACACTTTTCTTGATAACTTTTAATCTTATATTCAAGGACTTCCACAATCAATTCCTTGTTGATTTCTCTGATCTCCTCTCTATATCTCTATATAAATCATTAATTCCAGCAGCAAGCACAAGAAAATGACTTTCCACCTTTGCCAAATCCTAGGTTTTGGAATTCTAGGACTTCTTAATAAACACTTACTGAGCGACTTCATTTTCACTTTTATGCATTGGAGAAGGAAATGGCAACCCACTCTAGTGTTCTTGTCTGGAGAATCCCAGAGACGGGGGAGCCTGTGGGCTGCTGTCAATGGGGTCGCACAGAGTTGGACACGACTAAAGTGACTTAGCAGTGTAGACTAGATAATGCAGACAAAATACTCCCAAGTTTTTCCCCCAACAGTGATACCAGCCAAAGTCAGCAGCAAAAGCAGCAGGTAAGGGGTCCTGGAAATTCTCTTCTTTGCCCCAGTCATATTTACTGTATTTGCATTTAATGAAATTGCCAGAAGACAGAGATACTATTGACAGGGCAAAAAGAATGTGCAAAAAGTTCTGACAAGTTTTAACTAGACCTGGTCAAAAGTCCACGATCTCTTAAGTTACACTTATTCTTGTAGTTAAAAGAATGCAAACCAGACTAGAATTCTGCATGTTTACTCTGTTGTTTTGTCTCTTCCTCCTCACAAAGTTCAGCTGACCTCTAGACAGTTTTTTTCTAAATTTATTAGATTAATTTCTCTTTAGCTCTACTAGCTAAACAGGACATCTTTCATCTCGCCTGATACAACAGATTCATACTATGATAAAAATTTCCCACTCAACACATGTATTAGCCTGAGTTCTCCATAAAGATGGAACCAATAGATATAACAGAAATAATATTATATATATTTATATATAAACTAGCCCTAATTTATATAACATATATAAATATATATATATTATATACACACAATTTATATTTGTATAGAGAAAGAAATGTATTTTAATATTATAAGGAACTGGTTCACCAATGATTATGGATGCTGGGAAGTCTCAACATCTGCAGTTGGCAAGGAGAGTTGATGACACAGTTATGGTGTAAGACCAAAGGATGAGGACCAGGAAAGGCAGTGGTAAAATTTCCAGAAGATAGATCTCTCAGATCAAAGATGGGCAGAGAAAGCAATTTCTTGCCTTATCAGCCTCTTTGTTCTACTCAGGTTTTCAGTGAATTGAATGAAGTCTACCCACAATGGGGAGGGCGGTGTGCTTTATTCCGTAGGCCATTTCATATGTTAATAACATCCAGAAGCACTCCCACAGACAGGCCTAGAATAACGTCTAACCAGATATGTCTACACCGTGTGACCCAGTCAACTTGACACACAAAATTAGCCATCAGAACACATAACATGTGTTTCCATCCCTGTACATCTGCTCAAATTCACATCCACATGAAATGCTGTTCTCTATTTTTTCTACTATTTCAGGATCATACTTCCTTCAAGGTGAAACCTCTGACTCCAGAGTTCATGAAAGTTTTCTCAACCACATTCAACCCCGATCGTTGTTTTTTCTGTTGAACTCTTGTAGCATTGATGTGTAGACACATAGAAAACACATGTGAAAAAGGAAAAAACTACCATATAAGATGATATATGCTAAATCCTGAGTATGGATATTAGCTTAAATAATTACTAAGTGCATATTCTTCATACTGAATAATCCTGAAGACTGATCAGCAGTTCCAGGGGCTCTCACACTGTCAGAACTCACACTGTTCAGGTTTCTTCTTCACCTCTCTCTGCAAGTAGGTTACGTTCCCTCAGACAGGCTTTTCTGAGAGGCAGATCTGGCTTCCAAAAGCTCCTAAAGCTTCCAAAAGCTTCCATTACTCTCTTGTGTCCAAAGAGGAAACAAACTCTCACAACCCCAGCTATTGACACTTCATAGAAGGATTTTTCCTGGCTCACTGAGTCACAGGTCTTACTCTAGACATAGCACTATGTTTGGGTTCAGAGACCTGCCCCCAAAATCACTGTAGCCAAGGATTTCATTAGGGTGAGGCTCTCATTACAAATATATGGGGGTAGAAAGTAGGGAGAGGGAGGAGTAATGCTATTCCCAAAAGAAGAGACAAAACAATTAATGATAATGATCACTAAATTGCAATAATTATTTAGCGTATTAATTTCAAAATGTTCTCAAGCGGTCAATTTACTTGTTCCTTTGCCAACATTCAAAAATTATTTTTTTCTTCTCCATTAAGTAACCACAATCCAAGTGTTTATTTGATTAAGAGCAATTCTGTTTTTGAGAACCATTATAATCTCAATTTGCATTGTTTCTCAGTGTTCCAACAATCAGTGCTGGATTTGTAATGTGAATCAAATCTTCCTATATCCTTTCATAGTACAGATCCATACATCATAGAAATTTGTCACTGAAAATAGAAATTGTGAAAATAAATTCCTTCAGGAATGAATTTTATCAATAAGTGGAAGGACAAAAATAATAAGCAGCAAGAAAGACTACAGATAATTGAAAATCAAATTGCTTTATAAAGTCATACATCCCACAAGTACTTAAGAACATGACTTTAGTCAAAGCTTGAAGGTAGAGAACTTTATCTTGGACAAGAAACCTTCTGTCAAAGATGTACTTTTTCTGCAGAGAGGAAAAGGTGTTTATTTGATTCCATCTCTGACCCTGATAATATTACTAGTCTAGCACCGTAAGCTGTGCCATCAGGCATGCGTGCATATGTGAGGCTGAAAAAAAAAAAAAAAGTTGAACATAGCAGCCTAGTCAGATTAGAAATGTGAGACACATTCTCATTTTTACCTTTCCTCTTTACCTAAGGACCTGAAAGTTTGAGCATGTAAAATATGGGTATCTTTGCAGGAGAGCAATAATGAAAGGATTAATAGAAAAACAGTGTGATTAGGTGAAATGAGCCCAAGGTTTTGAGAGATTGACTCAGACCCTCTGGTACTTCACCTCTCTGAGCTGTTGTTCCTCTTGTGTGAAAAAAGGATGAAGCTAATAATAACCAACTTACAGGATTATTATAAAATATTTAAAAAGTTTTTTAAGCTGCAAAGTGCAAAATTTTCCAAGAGTAATGGACTGAATGCATATTGACAGATAAATCTTCTCCCTATCGGACTTCAGAAATACAGGCTGCCATTTTTTTCCATTAATAAGTGATAAGGGTATTCTGAGCAAATTAATGAGTTAATGAGACCCTGGGAGACTATTTAAAGAGACTATTAATAGACTATTAAATAAACTATTTAATTTATTTAAAGAAATAAATTTATCATTTTTTGGAATGATAAATTAACTATTTCAAATGACTCATTCCTTTATGATAACTGGTCAAATCAGGCTCTACCATCCTAAGTGAAAAGTTAACTGTGTTAGCAAATTCTAGCTACTGAATATAACTGCAAGTACTAAAAGTAAATTTCAAATATATATATAGTGATATAATTATTGTGGTCATGTTTTCTAAAAGTCTGTATCTTATACATAAAGTGTTAGTTGCTCAGTCACATCTGACTCTTTGTGACCCCATGGATTGTTGCCCACCAAGCTTCTCTGTATAATTCTCCAGGCAACAATACTGAGTGGGTTGCCATTTCCTTCTCCTGGGGATCTTCCCAAGCAAAGGATCAAACCCAGCTCTCCTGTATTATAGGCATATTCTTTCTGTCTGAGTCACCAGGAAAGCTATAAAGAAATATTTATAATAAACAATATACAGTCTAGGTTTTACATAGAAATATGAGGAGGTATGAATGAGGGAGAGTATGAAGGAAAGAAGCTTGGCCATGAGTTGATAATCACTGATGTATATGGATTCATTCTCTGCACATTTAGATGTTTTAAAATGTCTATACATTTTTAAAATGAAATTAACATTCAAGGATCACATTTCCTCAAATTTGAAATGGCTAAGTATATACATGTATGTATTATTTTGTGTTATATGAATGATTTTAGCAAATTTTTATAGGTACCACTTTCTCAGGAAATTGACATCATAGATAAGCTGAAATACCTGCCAGTAATCTTACTGTGAATTATAAATACACACACACTCTCACACACATATGTATATTCTTAAAGAAAGGAGAGAGAGAGTAGAAATCATTAAACAAGAAGCCTTTATGACCTTCCGGGCCTTAGTTCCCCCAGCATTTTTAATTCGATGGAACACATTTACTTTGGCCTCAAGAAAGACTTCTGCTAGGGTGGCTAACTCCTTTCTCTAAGCTGGCCTTCCAAACACTACGCACTGTGTATAAGAGGATAAGTAGAAAGGTGTGTCCCTACCAGTCCAGTAGAAGGGCCACCCATCCTCTCTGCCACCTGGGACATTTCTTTTTCTTTTAATATGTATTTTTATTTATGTGTCTGTGCTGGATCTTGGTTGCAGCACACAGGATCTTCACTCTGTTGTGGCATGCAGAGGGCTCTTAGTTGCAGCATCTGGGATCTAGTTCCCAGATCAGGGATCAAACCCAGGCTCCCTGCACTGGGAGCCTGCAGACACATTTCTTCTTACTTTCCATATTTTTTCCTCTCCTACAATCTACTTCAACATACGAAAATATTCTGGACTGCAGCTCTGTCATGTGTCATGTTCCTACTTTTGAGATAATTTCGTACAGCAAATGTGTGGAACACCCACGGCAGCTCAGGCACTGAGTCAAATGCGGAGGTAACAATGAAACACAAGAGGGACAGATACCACCCCTACCCTCAAAGAGCGCATTCCCTCAGGAAATGTCAATTTAAAAGTATTTAAGAGGTAACATGCAGGGAGCTATGGCAAAATCAAAGCCCTGGCCCATGTTGGACTACCAGGATTCAGTTGGGCCCAATTTATCCCATGACAAACCTCCTGATTTTGTACACTTAGTAAACAGTGTTAGTTGTGACATATCAAACTTAAAGTTGCACTATTTCTGATAAAGGAAGCTTTTCAAATTACTCGGTGATCGAGTTTTTAATTTAATTTGGTGATTAAAATATAATGCAGTTTTTGAGTATGTAGCAGCAAGAATTGATATTGTAGAAGACTGGTGTTTCTGGATATTGTATTCTGTGAGTCTGAGATTCTTTCCAAAGCATGCTACTTATACCTTTCAGGAAACTGTTGACTCCGTCTAGCCTAGCCTTATCCTTCTAGGTTGGACTCTACACCTGTGATTGCATAATGCCTATATATGGTCTCTCAGTGTATTTACTATATAACTGTGTTCATCTGAACTTTCAGAAGTTCAAGGAGGTAACACTAGAATAGGAATGGCTGAGTATCAGTGAGCAAAAGATGCCACACTGACTTAGTCTCTCTTTATCTGTTACTGACAGTTCCCTCTGCCTCTGTTGTTCTCATTCGTAAGCGTGCCCTTTCTACACGGGAGGCTACTAGCTGTCCCCAGTTTGAAATCCAAAAAGAAAAGACATCTTGTCTCTCTCGGTATTCACACATCAAATTTATGAAAAGGCCCTGACTGGAACTATTTGACATATGTGTGTTTTGACCTTGAACCAGTCTTCACTCTTCACTTCATGAAGTAAACATGGAGTGATGGAGTTCTTTCTTAGAGGCACACTCACTTTGCAGACAAAAGTACAAGTATTTTATGAATATTTGATTGTGTCCATCTCCTCTAATGGACTGCATGCTAGAATAAAGGCTGTGTCTTATTAATCTCTACATACTCAGTATTACCCCAGGAGGTATTCAATAAATGCTGATGGAATAAATTAGTGTAGAAGAATGTGAATAACCATCTAGGAAGAGAAGTGGGCAGACTGTGTTGAAATAAATTCTGAAGTACATCTGAGTGTATAAGTGCCGGGGTTGCCAAGGCCAAACAATGTGTGGAGGATCAAAGTGTTAAGAATAAGTAGCTCTTAACCTTTAAATCACTTTGAAAATGTCTCTAAGAGGATACATTGCCTTATTACTCAGTTGACATTAGTCACAGAGAGGCTTCATTTAAATTTGTCTGTCTTTTTAATAACGGGTAAGAATGCTCATGGGATGATTAAAATTGTACCACATACCCTAGTTTTGTACTAACTCTGCCACTGAATTACTGAAAGTTCTAGTCTGGGATGCATTAAGGACTTGGAGCCCAAGGTGCAGCTGCAATACCAGAAGACTTGCTGACCTCGACTTAATTTTCAGGAACTTCGATGATGCAAGTGTTCAAAGACAGAAAACTCCATGCCATTTTTATTAACTCTGATGTTAAGTGTTTACATAACTGTTATTTTTTCGTAAATGATGAAGTAGAGTCTAGATGAATATATCATATTATGTTGGGAACAGTGGTGATAGTTCAAAGTGGTCCAGCAATTATAGCCAGAACCACATCAAAACAGACCAAGGAAAACAGAGTTTTAAGAAAGAATGTAATTAAATCACCAAGTACTCAGAGAAGTTGAGGAGGCTGGAACAGCACACCAGAGAATTGTCTGTTACTGGGGACCTTTAAGATGTCAGGGCAGTTGAGAAAGGAGCAAGTCAGATGATAAGAGAGAGGTTATTGAAACAAAGTAGCCTGGGGTAGCTTCTTCAAGATATCTAGTAAAAGAGGCTTCAAGACAGAAAATAGGGTTTTGCGTATTTGTTTTCATTTGCTTCTTTACATAAGGAAGGGTTGGTAGTGTTTGTAGGTAGAATAGAAGGACCCAGTCAAGAGACAGTTAGTTATTTCAGGAAAAAGGAGGTATTTCATGGAGGAAGATCCTGAAGAAGATGAAAAGTGATACACAGCTGAACAGGTTACTGTAGGTAAGGGGGAAAAGTCAAAGGCCTGTGGAATGTACTTCTTTTGCAATTATATCATTGTTATTTAAAAAAGATGCAATAGTCGGATAATTTCGATACCCAAATAATTCAGTCAACACTAAACAATCATTTTTCACATTTACTTTCTTGTTTTTAAAAAAGGCCGAGATTATAACAGAAAAAATCAATAATAAAAACAGTTCCTCTACTTCAGTTCAGTCGCTGTCGTGTATGACTCTTTACGATCCCATGAACTGCAACACGTCAGGCTTCCCCGTCCATCACCAACTCCCAGAACTTAGACTCCTGTACATTGAGTTGGTGATGTCATTCAACCATCTCATCCGTTGTCATCCCTTCTCCTCCTGCCTTCCATCTTTCCCAGCATCAGGGTCTTTTCACCAGGTGGCCAGTATTGGAGCTTCAGCTTCAGCATTAGTCCTTCCAATGAATATTCAGGACTGATTTCCTTTAGGATGGATTGGTTGGATCTCCTTGCAGTCCAAGGGTCTCTCAAGAGTCTTCTCCAACATCACAGCTCAAAAGCATTGATTCTTTAGTGCTCAGCTTTCTTTATGGTCCAACTCTCATATCTGTACATGACTACTGGAAAAACCATAGCTTTGACTAGGTGGACCTTTACCAGCAAAGTAATGTCTGTGTTTTAAGTTTCTCTACTTAAGATATTATAAAATAAAAAGGGGAATATAAATATACAATATATAAATATGGGAGAAATAAACATACAAAACATTGGGGAAATGGAATAATCAGATTATTTAAAAACAGAATAATTCATAATGTTGAGTTAATATGTCAAGAAATAAATATACAATACAAAACTAAAGTACATGAATGCAAAGAATGTTCATAGATATCAGTATTTGCTAGTTATTGTGCTACAGGGGCTAAAATACTTAAAATAACTTAGTGTCTTTCTTTAAAAGAGTGAATTCTATGCACACAGAAAGATGTGGAAAAGCAAAAAAAAAATCTTTTTGTTAATGCATAGAGCTGACTCATTGGAAAAGACTCTGATGCTGGGAAAGATTGAAGGCAGGAGGAGAAGGGGGTGACTGAGGATGAGATGGTTGAATGGCATCACCGACTCAATGGACATGAGTTGGAGTAAACTCCAGGAGCTGGTGATGGACAGGGAGGCCTGCCATGCTGCGTCCATGGGGTCGCAAAGAGTCGGACACGACTGAGTGACTCAACTGAAGTAATAAGGAAACAGCCTATATATATACCAATAAAAACGTAGTTGATAGTAGGGGAAGCCCAGAAATTGATTAGTCATCTTGGGGAGGTACATCAGTTCTTTTAGATTAGTTGAATTTTTTTCTAACTAACTTATTCAGGGCATTAATGCAAACTATCCTTTTCAACCCAAAAGTTAAGTCACCGAAAACAAAAGTGACAGTAGTAGTTTGATTTTAACTCTTATGATGATGATGCACAAGTAAATTTAAGACGGTTCTCTGAGAACCAGCAGAATATGAAACCATCCCTAGAACAAATGATACATAACTACTTATGGCAGTTCTCTCTATTTTTATTCCTGTGTTGGGAGAGGTTTTGGTTATGTAACATAATAAAAATAAATCAGACAGACATGATCATATTAAAGTGAGAGCATGAGCTAATCAGTCAAAAATGCACTATAGTTATTTTCAAACTGGCTCCACACCTGGAAGCAAACTTAGTCATCATCCTGATCTTGTCATCACTATGAGAGACTTTGAGTGACTGCTTTAGACAGAAGCTGCAGGATTTCAAAAGACCCAAATTCAGACGGATAAATCGCTGAACACTGCTATTTGATAAAGGATTCAACATTATTTGGATCCATTTAACTTGGGGAAACTACTTAAGATTCACTGTGATTGAATCTTACCCATTCCAAAAAATGTTGCTGAATGCATTAAAAAAAAAAAAAAAAAAAAAAACCTCTTAGAATTAATATGGGCCCTTGTAATTACTGCCAGGCCCTGTGTTAGGTTCCTCCTGCCTCACCAGCCTGGAGATCAAATGAGGTCACATGACAAAAAGTCCCTCCTAACAAGTCTTTTCAGCATTTCAGGTAGTCCTCAGAATAACTCTCCACATGCCCCCAAATAGATCAGCTCACATTCTTCCAGTGGGGCCACTAAGTGACACTTGGCAGCCACAGGGCCATTTGGGGGACACTGCTCACCACAGCCCAGGCCCTCAGTGAGATACCAGAACATCCCTGCCTTCCCTTGAGCCCTCTGTCCTCAGAGATGCACTATTCCTTCCTCGATCTCCAAGGACAGAATCTCCTTTCTGCCTCACTCTCTGCTGAGAATGAATATATAATTTATTTTCTTAGCTTGATAATTTTGAGAGTGAGAGGGGGCTCTACTTAGTAGTTACCCCAAGACAGAATAATAAACTTGACCTAGCCCAGGCAGACTAGGACATACAGTCATCAAATGCATGGTTCCTTTCTTATCCAGGGTGCTCAGGCAATGGGCCCGCCTCCTGCTTCTTCACCAGTCCTTGAGTTAAAATGGTTCTTTTGGTTCCTTCCTTTTCTTCACAGGCCTTGGGATTAGTCCCAAGGGCTAAGCCCTGGGATTAGTCCCAGGTCTGGCTGGGGGGTAGACCCCGCCCCAGTGGTCCTCCCCATTGTCCACCAGTCTCACGGCCAGCTCCCTACACAACAAATTCCACTTCACAGACAGCCCCTCCCCTAAGACACACCTAGACCAAGATGGCCAAATCCAAAATAGGATACCACAGGGTGGCAAGCCCAGTCTAAGCTCAGTAAACAACAAATTATCCCAATAGGGAGAAGAAGAAGAAGGAAAAAAAAGGAGAGATAATAACCTTTTCTTTGCAAAGGCCACTTAATAAGTTTGCCTATTATGTGGGCTTCCCAGGTGGCACTAGTGGTAAAGAACCCACTTGCCAATGCAGTGAGACAGACTCGGGTTTGATCCCTGGGTCGGGAAGATGCCCTGGAGGAGGTCATGCAACCAACCCTCTTCAGTATTCTTGCCTGGAGAATCCCTTGGACCGAGAAGCCTGGTGGGCTACAGTCCATGGAGTCACAACAAGCCAGACACAACTAAAATGACTTAGCACGCATACTATGAATGTATAAAAAGAACTCTTGATTACTGCCCATCTCTTTATCATTGTATATTCATAATTGCATCTTCCTTGTATCTAAAAAATTTTATAATGAAGAAAAATTAGTTAAATAATGTTTATATGGCATTATTGAGCCCTGGGAGAAGTGAATTACATTAGTGGTAATAATAATGACTTCAAAAGACAAGTTGAGATAGAAAATAACAATTTCCTACTAGAAAAAACGTCCATGAAATTTCTTTAATATTGATTATTTTAAAGGAATATATCAACCACATTTATTAACATTTACTGACTGTGGGTAATCCATAAAAAACTAATGATCACAGTCTAAGAGTTTAATGTGTATACTTCACAGGAGACTCCCACATCTCTGAATAGAGTTTTTAATAAAGGACTCCATGACAGTCCTTCTGAAGCAGAAAGCTTTAGAGACAGATCATGATCCAATTATATGCAAAACTTATATAGAAAATTTTAGTGGTGACCTCAACAAAGATATTGCTTTGTTTTCATTTTGCCTTCTAAATAAGAAGACTATGACATTTGGTTAAACATTAAGCAATCAGACTACTAAATTTAGGTTTGTTCCATTAATCTAGATTGTTCCTAAGGAACAGGGGAAACTATGTATGGTATTAGGCAAACATAAAGCATAGGACTTTGCACATTTTGGTTGCTCAATGGACATGCATTGAGTTCATAACCTTGAAGGGTTCCCCAGCCAGACAGGCAATGTCTTCCCTTAAGATAGGATACTGATTTTAGGCTCAAAATTAAGGATATCATTTCTGAGAATAGAGGAGTCATGCAAATTCTCAGACTGCTTTTCTAAGCTCAGCAAGGAATTTCTCAGGGAAGGAGCGCAGCTCTGAAGAGGGAAAAGGCGGGGCAAGTGATAACATGAAGTTTGTGAATAACAGAACAATTCAGCTTGAATCCAAATCAGGACAGCATACTGCAAGTCAGAGCTCTTAATAAGATCTTCCATGAGGTCATCAGAAGGGCAGTGTTATCAGGCGGGATACATCAGACCTGTGCCAGAACAGTCTCTCCTCCTCTTCATAACTTTCCTGACTTTCTTAATGCCTGAAATTCCACAATTAGAGCGTCATGAAATCTTTCTGATCTTCTAGAGATTCCGATCAAAATGAAAATCACCCTTGGGAAGATTAGACATTCAATCCAGTATTTCCAAATACTGGATTCCATATAGTTCTAGTCTTTCAATATGTTTCAAGGGGAAAAGAAAAAGAAAAGCTCTGTGGTCAAAGAACTTTTGGTAAATGCTCCATACTTTGTTAACTCTTTAAATTTCACAATGCCCCCCCCCAAATTAAAGGTCCCAAAGTATACTGCAGAAAAGAAGTATACATATATACATATATTTCATATATACATATTTATACATATACATATGTATATGTATTTATACATTTATACATATACATATGTGTATGTATTCATATATACATATATTTCTTTTTTATATATATCTATAAGACATATCTCCAGTATTTGCAAAATTATTTTAACTAGAAAATAATTTGGAATACATTTTAGCATTCAGAATACTGTACCATCAACTCATAATCATCATGGTCTAGAAACATATACGATGTCATCAGCAGCTAGGGAAACAGGAATAGTTACTAGGTGACTAGACCCATAGGTATTACAGATGTTCATTAGATAATATTGAATTATATCAATAGTGTCAGTGTTTTTCTAAGTGTTTTTCAGTCCCACAGAAAAGTATCTATCATGGACCATACATTTAAGAATTTGTCATATGCACTATTAGAGAAATAAGATATGCCCTGTGTGAAAGGTTAATCAACAAGGAAATCCTGGATTGAATAATGAATTCATTATATGTTTTTGAATTCTAGGAAAGAAGTGGAACTAAGCTGAGCTATGAATAGGTGGCACTTGAATGAGCCGAGGAGGAAGGCAGTCCTGCAGGGGGAACAGTGAGAGCAAAGGAGAGGTGGTGGGCACCAGGAACCATAGCGAGAGCAAACCACTGCTGAAGCTAAAAGAAACACCTGTAGCCTGCAGTTGGGTTAGGCATAATGGAGCCCAGAGTGGGACTCACCAAACACTTGCTTCCACAGAGTCTTTCTCAAAGGGAGATGCCTCAAGCAAGAGCTGCTGTCAAGAAACACAGCAGGGAGCCATAGACAGTAACCCAGAACCCAGGGTAGGCAAAAAAGAAAACAGTTTCTGACCAGCCATTGCCAATAGGAACTATCATTTCAGGAGCCAGCAAATGAATTAGGCTGAAGGTGCCTTGTCATTCAAGAATTCTAGCCCTCTCATCATCTCCTATTAGTCACTCAGTCATGTCTAACTCTTTGGGACCCCATGGACTGTAGCCCATTAGGCTTCACTATCCATGGAATTCTCCAAGCAAGAATACTAATGTGGGTGCTGGTGGTGGTGTTTAGTCACCAAATTTGTGTCTGACACTTTGCAACCCCCATGGACTGCAGCACTCCATACTTCCCTGTCCTTCGCTATCTCCCAGAGTTTCCTCAAACTCATGTCCTTTGACTTGGTGATGCTGTCTAACAATTTCATACTCTGTCACACTCTTCTGTTTTTGTATTCAAACTTTGCCAGTATCAGGGTCTTTTCCAGTGAGTCAGCACTTCCATCAGGTGGCCAAATTATTGGAGCTTGAGCAATAGTCCTTCCAATGAATATTCAGGGTTGATTTCCTTTAGGATTGAATGGTTTGATCTCCATGCTGTCCAAGGGACTCTCAAGAGTCTTCTCCAACACCACAATTCAAAATTGTGCTCAGCCTTCTTTATATCCAACTCTCACATCCATACATGACTACTGGAAAAATCATAGCTTTGACTAGATAGACCTTTGTTGTCAAATTGATGTCTCTGCTTTTTAATATGCTGTCTAGGTTTGTTATAGCTTTCCTTTCAAGGAGCAAGTGTCTTTTAATTTCATGGCTACAATCACCATCTGCAGTGATTTTGGAGGCCAAGGAAATAAAATCTGTCACTCTACTTTTTCCCAATCTATTTGCCATGAAACTGAAAGATGAATTCCCCAGGTCAGTAGGTGCCCAATATGCTACTGGCGATCAGTGGAGAAATAACTCCAGAAGAATGAAGAGATGGACCCAAACCAAAAACAACATGCAGTTATGGATGTAACTGGTGATTGAAATAAAGTCTGATGCCATAAAGAACAATACTGCATAGAAACCTAGAATGTTAGGTCCATGAATCAAGGTAAATTGGAAGTGGTCAAACAGGAGATGGAAAGAGTGAACATCAACATTTTAGGAGTCAGTGAACTAAAATGGACTGGAATGGGTGAATTTAACTCAGATGACCATTATATCTACTACTGTGGGCAAGAATCCCTTAGAAGAAATGGAGTAGTCATCATAGTCAACAAAAGAGTCCAAAATGCAGTACTTAGATGCAACCTCAAAAACGACAGAATGATCTCTGTTTGTCTCCAAGGCAAACCATTCATATCAGAGTAACTCAAGTCTATGCCCAACCAGTAATGCTGAAGAAGTTGAAGTTGAATGGTTCAGTGAAGACCTACAAGACCTTCTAGAACTAACACCCCAAAGAGATGAACTTTTCATTATAGGGGTCTAGAATGCAAAAGTAGGAAGTCAAGAGATACCTGGAGTAACAGGCAAATTTGGCCTTGGAGTACAAAATAAAGTGGGGCAGAGGCTAACAGAGTTTTGCCAAGAGAATGCACTGGTCATAGCAAACACCCTCTTCCAAAAACCCAAGAGAAGGCTCTATACAGTACTGAAATCAAACTGAATATACTCTTTGCAGCCAAAGATGGAGAAGCTCTATACAGTCAGCAAAAACAAGACCAGGAGCTACTATGGTTCAGATCATGAACTCCTCATTGCAAAATTCAGACTTAAGTTGAATAAAGAAGGGAAAATCATTAGACCATTCAGGTATGACCTAAATCAAATCCCTTATGACTATACAGTAGAAGTGACAAACAGATTCAAGGGATTAGATCTGATAGACGAGTGCCTGAAGAACTATGGACAGAGGTTCATGACGTTGTCTAGGAGGCAGGGGTCAAGACCATCCCCAAGAAAAAGAAATGCAAAAAGGAAAAAGGTTGTCTGAGGAGGCCTTACAAATAGCTGAGAAAAGAAGAGAAGCTAAAGGCAAGGGAGAAAAGGAAAGCTATACCCATTGGAATGCAGAGTTCCAAAGACATTTTGGAGAGATAAGAAATCCTTCCTCAGGGATCACTGAAAATAAATAGAGGAAAAGAATAGAATGAGAAAGACTAATGATCTCTTCAAAAAAATAAGAGATACCAAGGGAACATTTAATGCAAAGATGGGCACAATAAAAGATAGAAATGGTATGGACCTAACAGAAGCAGAAGATGAAGAGGTGGCAAGAATACACAGAAAAACTAACCATACAAAAAAGATCTTCATGATGTAGATAACCACAATGGTGTGATCACTCATCTAGAGCCAGACAACCTGGAATCCAAAGTCAAGTAGGCCTTAGGAAGCATCACTCTGAATAAAGCTAATGGAGGTGATGGAATTCCAGTTCCACAGCTATTTCAAATGCTAAAATGTGATGCTGTGAAAGGGCTACAGTTAATATGCCAGTAAATTTGGAAAACTCAGCAGTGGCCACAGGACTGGAAAAGGTCAATTTTCATTCCAATCCCAAAGAAAGGCAGTGCCAAAGAATGTTCAAACTATCACACAGTTGTACTCATCTCACAAACTAGCAAAGTAATGCTTAAAATTCTCCAAGCCATGCATCAACAGTACATGAATCATGAACTTCCAGATGTTCAAGCTAGATTTAGAAAAGGCAGAAGAAACAGAGATCAAATTGCCAACATCCGATGGATCATCGAAAAAGCAAGAGACTTCCAGGAAAACATCTACTTCTGCTTTATTGACTATGCCAAAGCCTTTGACTGTGTGGATCACAACGAACTGGGGAAAATTCTTCAAGAGATGGAAATACCAGACCATTTTACCTGACTCCTGAGAAATCTGTATGCGGGTCAAGAAGCAACAGTTAGGACTGGACATGGAAAAACAGACTGGTTCCAAATCAGGAAGGAGTATGTCAAGGCTGTACATTGTCACCCTGCTTATTTAACTTATATGCAGAGTACATCATGAGAAATACTGGGCTGGATGAAGCACAAGCTGGAATCCAGATTGCTAAGAGAAATATTAATAACCTCAGGTATGCTGATGACACCACTCTTATGGCAGAAAGTGAAGAACTAAAAAGCTTCTTGATGAAAGTGAAAGAGGAGAGTGAAAAAGCTGGGTTAAAACTCAATATTCAGAAAACTATGATCACAGTATCCAGTCCCATCACTTCATGGCAAATAGATGAAACAATGGAAACAGTGACAGACTTTATTTTGGGGGGCTCCAAAATTACTGCAGATGGTGACTGAAGCCATGAAATTGAAAGACACTTGTTCCTTGGAAGAAAAGCTATGACCAACCTAGACAGCATATTAAAAAGCAGAGACATTACTTTGCCAACAAAGGTCCATCTAGTCAAAGTTATGGTTTTTCCAGTAGTTATGTATGGATGTGAGAGTTGGATTATAAAGAAAGCTGAGTGCCAAAGAATTGATGCTTTTGAACTGTGGTGTTGGAGAAGACTCTTGAGAGTCCCTTGGACTCCAAGGAGATCAAACCAGTCAGTCCTAAAGGAAATTAGTGCTGAATATTCATTAGAAGAACTGATTCTGAAGCTGAAACTCCAATATTCTGGGGACCTGATACAAAGGACTGATTTATTGGAAAAGACCCTGATGCTGGGAGAGACTGAAGGTGAGAGGAGGAGAAGGGGACAACAGAGGATGAAACGGTTGGACGGCATCACCAACTCAATGGACATGAGTTTGAGTAAGTTCTAGGAGTTGGTGATACACAGGGAAGCCTGATGTGCTATAGTCCATGGGGTCCCAAAGAGTCAGACATGACTGAGTCACTGAACTGAACTGATTTGCCATGACGTGATGGGACCAGATGCCATGATCTTTGTTTTCTGAATGTTGAGGGGTTTTTGTTGTTGCTGTTGTTTTCTTTTTCCAAATCCTTGTGTCAAGGGCTGACTTTCAATAGATCGGAGCAAGGGAGCTGCTCTGTTACGAACAAAACACCTACCCAGAAGCAGGTCCTCCAGTGGTTTAGCACCAGGTTCCCCAGGAACATGGAATGTGGGGTGGGTGAGGGCATGGCTGCCTTTCCAGCCATGCCCCATTCCCATGATGAAGGGCTCTCTGCACTAGACCCCGGTCCCGACTCACAGTGAATGTTGAGTTTTAAGCCAGATTTTTCACTCTCCCCCTTTACCCTCATGAAAAGGCTCTTTAGTTCCTCTTCACTTTCTGTCATTAGAGTGGTATCATCTACATATCTGAGGTTGATATTTTCCTGGCAGTCTTGATTGTGATTTCCACCTTGATCTTCCACCTTGTGGTTTATCCAGTCCAGTATTTCACATGGTATACTCTGCATTTAAATTAAATAAGCAGGGTGACAATATACAGCCTTGTCATACTCTTTTCTCAATTTTCATCATAACATTTCAAGTAACTATTCAGTTGTTCCATGTCCAGTTCTAACTGTTGCTTCTTGACCTGCATATGGATTTCTCAGGAGGCAGGTATAGTGATCTGGTATTCCCATCTCTTTAAGAACATTTAAAGGCTTTAGTGTAGTTAATCAGGCAGAAGTAGATGTTTTTCTGGAGTTCCCTTGCTTTCTCTAGGATCCAACAAATGTTAGCAATTTGATCTCTGGTTCCTCTGCCTTTTCTAAACCCAAATTTTACATCTGGAAGTTCTTAGTTGTTGTACTGCTGAAACCTAGCTTGAAGGATTTTAAGCATAATCTTACCAACTTGTGAAATAAATGCAATTGTACTCATAGTTTGAACACTCGGCATTGCCCTTCTTTTGGATTGGAAGAAAACTGACCTTAGTTTTCCAAATTTGCTGGTATATTGAGTGCAACATTTTAATAGCATCATCTTTTAATATTTAAAGATTTTAAATAGCTCAACCTGGATTCCAACACCTCTACTAGCTTTGTTTGTAGTAATGCTTCCTAAGGTCCACTTGAATTCACACTCCAGAATGTCTGGGTCTAAGTGAGTGACCACACCATTGTGGTTATTCCAGTCATTAAGATCTTTTTTGTATAGTTCTTCATGATAAAGGACAGAAATGGCAAGGACCTAGCAGAAGCAGAAGAGATTAAGAAGAGGTTGTAAGAATACACAGAAGAACTGGAGTAGGTAGCCTTTCACTTCTCCAGGGGATCTTCCCAATCCAGGAATCAGACCCGAGTCTCCTGCATTGCAGGTGGATTCTTTACTGGCTGAGCCACAGGGGAAGACCTAGCATGAACTCCTAGCAACACTCAGAATTTGTTCTGATTTTGAACAGAGTGGTGGCCATGGAAATACACTAATCAGACCTCCTGCCGTTGGGATCATGGTTGACTGATGGCCCAGATGCTGCCTTTCTGAATCCACGACCACATCTGATCTCAGGGCACATTTCCCATGAGTGTTCCCAGCCAGTGACAGCATGGGAAGGATTTAGGCAAGCCCATTTCCTGATAGCTCGTTGGTAAACAATCTGCCTGCAATGCAAGAGACCCCAGTTTGGTTCCTGGGTTGGGAAGATCCACTGGAGAAGGGATAGGCTACCTACTCCAGCATTCTTGGGCTTCCCTCGGGACTCAGTTGGTAAAGAATCTGCCTGCAGGGTGAGAGACCTGGGTTTGATCCCTGGATTGGGAAGATCCCCTAGAGAAGGGAAAGGCTACCCAGTCCAGTATTCTGGCCTGGAGAATTCCATGGACTGTATAGTCCGTGGGGTCACAAAGAGTTGGACACGACTTAGCATCTTTCTCTTTCACTTTCATTCCTTAGATGTAGGATTGTCCTGATGGGCAGTTTCGGTACAAGGTTTCCCTTTGACCTAGCTGAACATTTCTTGGAACTGTGCTGAAGCTTCAGACTCTTCCTATCCAATCTTCCTTCCTTTTCTGTCCCCTTCACAGGTGTCAAATTAGAATTATGATTGGAAGGCACTGCTTGCCTTCTCCAGATACTTCTTTACCCTTTTCCTTTATCCTTCTTAGGATACATTATCTGCATGTCTGATATTAGTTTGTTGTCTGCTTCTTAGAAAAACCCAACTAACATAGATACCCAACTATGTTGCAATCCATTATCAGGTTTCATTTTGTTGGGATTTTAGGTGAAGTGTTTCTTACAAGTATCCCAACCCTCCATGATCACGCAAAGGAGGAAAGTCTCTCTATCTCCCATTACTACCTTTCCCTTGATATTGACCGCCAGGCTTGTATCTGCCCTTCTTCCTGAAAGAAGTTTGATTTGGAAAGGATCTTGTCATTTGATAAAAGCAAAGGAAAGGAAATTAGCACTGGGAAACTGATCACTCAAAAAAAGTGAAAAAGAACATACATGCAGAATAGAAGCACTTATCTAAAATTATCCTTTGAAGAGCCTAATGGAAGGTACTACTAATTTTTCAACTAGCAAGTACTTACTACTTTTTTCATGCTTAGTGTATATTAGCTAGATTTCTAGAGCTGCAAAATAAAGTACTGAGTAACTTTGAACAATAGAAATTTATGCTCTCAAACAGTTTTGGAGGTAAGAAGTCTGAAAGCCACATCTTCAGGGCCAAGCTGCCTCTGAACGCTCTAAGGGAGAAACTTTTCCATTCATTTCTCTCACTGTTGTTATTGTTCAGCCACTCAGTCATGTCGAGTCTTTGAGACCCCATGGACTGAAGCACGCCAGGCCACCCTGTCCCTCGTCACCTTCTGATTTTGCCCAAGTTCATATCTATTGCATCAGCAATGCCATCTGGCCATCTCATCCTCTAATGCCCTCTTATTCTGCCCTCAAACTTTCTCAGCATCAAGGTCTTTTCCAATGGGTCAGTGTTTACATCAGACGACCAAATTACTGGAGCTTCAGCTTCAGCATCAGTCTTTCCAAGCATTCAGGGTTGATTTCCCTAAGAATGACTGGTTTGATCTCCTTGCTGTCCAAGGGACCTTCAGGAGTTTTCTCCAGCACCACAGTTTGGGTATTTCCAACAATCCTTGGTGTTTCTTAGTTTATCATTCATGAGTCCAATCCCTACCTTGGTAATCAAACAGTTTTCTCCTTAGATGTCCTTCTGTCTCATCCTCTAAAAGGACAGCAGTCATAATGGATTAGGGACCCCATAGTGACCTCATGATCACTTGATTATATTTGCAAAGATTCTATTTCAGACTGAGGTCACAGATACCCAGGACTAGGGCTTCAGTGTATCTTTTGGGGAAATATAATTCAACCCCAACATGGGTAGGGGCACATTTATTTGAATAGCAAAATGAAAAACTACATAATTAAAATTTCTGAGCTACCTGGGAGATAAGGAAACAAAAAGTCATGCTTTTATTCATAGCTAGTGATTTGTGCTGCTATTTGAAGCATCTGCCTGGAATGCAGGAGACCCGGGTTCGATCCCTGCATTGGGAAGATCACTTGGAGAAGGAAATGGCAACCCACTCCAGTAGTCTTGCCTGGAGAATCCCACGGAGGGAGGAGCCTGGTGGACTACAGTCCATGGGATCGCAAAGAGTCGGACACGACTGAGCGACTTCACTTTCACTTTCACTAGATGTGAGAGTTGGACCATAAAGAAAGCTGAGTACTGAAGAATTAATGCTTTTGAACTGTGGTGTTGGAGAAGACTCTTGAGAGTCCCTTGGATTGCAAGGAGATCCAACTAGTCCATCCTAAAGGAGATCAGTACTGGGTGTTCCTTAGAAGGACTGATGTGAAAGCTGAAATTCCAATATTTGGCTACCTGATGCGAAGAGCTGACTCATTTGAAGAGACCCTAATGCTGGGAAAGATTGAGGGCAGGAGGAGAAGGGGACAACAGAGGATGATATCGTTGGATGGCACCACCAACTCAACGGACATGGGTTTGGGTGGACTCCAGGAGTTGGTGATGGACAGGGAGGCCTGGAGTACTGCAGTTCATGGGGTCACAAAGAGTGGGACACGACTGAGCAACTGAACTGAACTGAACTTGTATTGTGTTCTTAGTGTATATCTGATGTGTCCATATCCTCTACATCCTCAGATGCAGATAGCACCTAGCACCTGGAACACTGCAGAATATTGCTGGATACAAAGCGAAACCAATATGGGTCTTTTAAACAACAGCCTGTGGATGATAGGCACGTTTACTACAACTGGTAAAAGCACTGATGGCTTGAAGTAGTGACATTTCTAGCTGAAATTAATTGGGTCCTTTCAATGATACTACTTGTACATGAATATACTTTCCTAATTCAGAGAAGACAGAATTTAAAAACATCACCAAATCAATCAGCTGGAAAGGAGTTCATGAAGCACTTTCAGGATAATAAATCACAGCACAGTAAGACCTCACATATATATGACTAAACATCTTGAGTAGCTTCCAAATCCTTGCCTATCTCATCTGCCACAGAGAAGAAAGTGAACTAAAATGGAAATTTAGCAAATATTGTGAATGGGCTATTCAAAAATCATTCACATATACCCTTCTCCCTCTTCTATTACAAAGACTGTTAAAGCTAAGAATTTGAACTCCTAGCTTTTCCCATCGAAGAAGGCAATGGCACCCTACTCCAGTACTCTTGCCTGGAAAATCCCAGGGATGGGGGAGCCTCGTGGGCTGCCATCTATGGGGTTGCACAGAGTCAGACACAACTGAAGTGACTTAGCAGCAACAGCAGCTTTTCCCATGAGTAGAGGTGGTCATGTGATATACTTCCAGCAAATAAAGTCACTAGAGAGGGCATCCCTTCTCAATAAAAAGATGGCTTCTTTGGAAGGAGTGTTCTTGCCTCTTATAATGTGTCAATTTCCCATCTTTCTGAAAGAAATGTACACATGATACTTGGAGATGCAGCAGCCGTCTTACCATCATGAGTTCAAAAGTTGTCATAGAAATGGTGAAACAAGACCACTGAAAGTGGATAAAAAGCACCAAACTTGGAATTTAATAATGGATTCTTCAATGATTGAATTTGAACTTAGCTGCTTTATCAGTGATTATCTAGAAGGGGCTATTTTGCCTACCATGTTACATGTGGCAATGTCTGAAAACATTTCAGGTTGTCACAGTTGTGTGAGGGGGAAGCTACCAGCATCAAGTGGAATAGAAACCAGGATGCTGCTAAACATTTTCCATAGCAGCCCCCAACAGCCCCCAACAGCAAAGAATCATCCTGCCCAAAATGTCAGTAGTGCTGAGATTAAGAAGCTCTAGTTCATCGGTCTCAATTTCTTTAAAGTTTAAATAAGGGAATTTCTAAAAGATGACATATACAGTTCCTTAAAAAATAGAAGTTAGTCTGAAGATTCATGACAAGATACTATTTGAATTATAGTGTACTCATTCAATAGCAATTTAAGCTATCTTTAAGAAAATTGTTATAAAGACTAACAATAGCAAAAGTTGCATATTAAGTGAATAAAGTCAATATACAACAATGTAGGTATTAAGTGACTCAAAAGAATTTCCCACAGTTTATTGTGTTCCATACAATGACTACTACAACTTAAAAAGAGAAAGTGAACGTAAGTGATTATAACAAAGTGATGATAGTAGTGGTATTGAGAATTTTATGTGAATTTTTTCCCATCTAGTTTACAAAGGTTATTCAGTGCAATTATGCTATTTTTATAGCTTGGAAAATAATTTTAAGTAATTATGGGAAAGAGATTAAAATACTCAGTGTCTATTTCTCTGACATTTATGAAATTTCTTCTTGGCCTGACAAAAGCACTATATAGGCAAATGAAATAGTTTAGGCAATAGAATACTATTTCTATTGAATCATCCTGTCAGCATCATTCCTTTTCTAGTTCTTTACATTTCCCTAAATATAGAATTCTTGTTGTTCATCACAGGGCAATTCCTCTCCAAGGTTTCTGTGAAAATATCAGAATTACCTGCAACATTAAAGTGACTGGGTTAAAATTTGCCACTGTAAAATTTATATTTGTTTTAGATTCCTGTGGCTGCTATAACCAACTATCACAACTTGGTGGCTTAAAACAAACAGAAGTTTATTCTCTTACAGATCATGAGGCTAGAAGTTCAAAACTCATTATCATTGGGTCAAAATCAAGGTGTCACAGGGCCACACTTTCTCTGGAGGCTCCATAGGGAAATCCTTGCCTCTTCCCACTTCTGGGGGCTATAGGCATCCTTTGGCATGTGGCCTCTTCACTCAATCTGTCTCTCTGTCTTCATACATTCTCCTTTGTGTATTTTCAAGCCCCCTTCTGCACCTCTTCTATAAGGATACATGTGATGACACTTAAGAAACCACACAGATAATCCAGGATAATCTCCCCATCTCAAAATTCTTAATATAATCACATGTGCAAAGATCCTTTTCCCAAATAAGATGAAAAAGTTCCAGATATCCAGATTTGATATCTTAGGGAGCCAGCGTTCACTCTACTCTGTCCATGGGATTCTCCAGGCAAGAATACTGGAGTAGTCATTCCCTTCTCCAGGGGACCTTTCTAACCCAGGAATTGAACCTGGGTCTCCTGCATTGCAGGCATATTCTTTACCATCTGAGCCACCTAGAATATTATATAAAGAAAATATAAATTTAATTACTAATCTCATCTGATAATCTGAATTTCCATCCATTCCATCTGATAATCTGAATTTTTGGCCATTTTTATACCTAGAAATTAAAATCTGGCAGAATCATCTAATACCTAAATCCTAGGAAAGCAGAGTGAAAATAAAGAACCTATCACCCTACTAAATGAAAGAAGCATGAAATGATAAATTTGAGAGAAACTAATTCTTTTAAACACATCAGTGTAAAGTGTTTTTTAAACTGTGAGTGGATCAAAAAAATTTGTTTTTACCTGTATCAGTATTTGAATGCATAATGGCCCCTTATATCTAAAAATAGAAAGCTTAATATTCTTTTATCATATTTTAGCAACTATTAAGTGTTCTGAAAACTAATTTGAGGATTTAACCTTAATGGCACAGTTAAGTAAACAGAGACTGTAAAATTACTAACAAGGCAGGACTGTAGTAATTTTTCCTGAGTTGACAAAGAAGCTGAAAATATCTTAATTACCTTTCCAATTAAAGGATATTTTAGTAAAATTATGAGCGTACACAAATAATTAAAGCCCTAGAGCTTTCATTTATTTTCCCAATTTGGTTAGTTTAATTCTTCAGATTTAATTTCAGAATAATCCCATCAAAGGTTTAAAGCTGGACATACTTATATATGATCTGTCTCTTATACACATC
>SJYC01057981.1:0-34399 GCA_006408675.1 Madoqua kirkii
AGGTACCTTGTTAAGGAAAAGAGCCAGGACATACATATTTTTAGGTATAAAAATCTATAGTTTTTTTTTTAATAACACATCTGATGTATTTACTTTTCAAACAAATTGTGACTGAAAATGAATGTGTCACTTTTCAAAACCCTATGTAGAATTACAAGAGAAGCGGCCACCAGAAAATAAAACCAGGAATAAGACTTTATTTAAAGAGGGGAAAAAAGAAGAGACAGGGATCAAATGAAATTTCACTGTTTGATGAATTAATTTAAAAGTTTCTTTGTGATCTTGATCTACAGAATGTTGTGATACATTATTGCCACGTGCTGTGCTCTTAACCAACCACACATGCTGGGAAAGGCCGATTAAACTAGTTCTTTCTGAATTGTTAAAAGTTAGATTGAATATCCAATGGTAAGTCTCCTGTTCTGATAAACTTTATCTAAATACCTGCCTTTCTCCTAATCTCATTGACTCCACCAGCCCTGAAGACAGCAGCCAGCCATCTGATAGAAGATAAACTCTTGTGCCTGTTTTTTTTGTTTTTTGTTTTTTTTTTTTTTTTACCCTTGCTGAAGAAAACCTTTGAATGTGTAACTTGGGCTGAAGATACTTATCAAACAATCTTTAGTTGCCAGGAATTCAAAAGTGGGCCATGATAGCCAGTGATGGAATCTGGTCTCTCTGCTTCTATTTGCTTTAAAAAAAAAAAAAAAGTATCACCATGGAGTACTTAACTGAAGCTTAGTACACTTAACCAGAAAGATCCTGCAATACTTTCTGTAGAAATTTATTTCAATGGTGTGGCAAGCCTGCTGAACAGAAAAAAACTATTCAAATGTTACAGATAATGCCCTAGATCCCTTTACAGTTCTAATTTCATTAGGCTCTGGAATCTTTTAAAATAGTATATGTTAACACAGTTTCTAACCTGAGGACACAAGTAGATTTTTCTTTGGAGAAGTCAGCTCAAAGGAGACCCAAGGCTGAATGTAAAGTTAAACTCACCTTCTAAAGTTAAACTAATCAAACTTTGTTTTAGGATTTTTTCCTAAGTTTTTTTTTTTTTTTTTAATTAAGAAAAATTACTTATTTAGGTGTGCTGGGCCTTCCTCGCTGCCCGTGGGCTTTCTCTAGTTGCAGCGCTCAGGGTCTCCTCTCTACTGCAGGGCATGGGCTTCTCATTGCGGTGGCTTCTGCTGCAGAGCAGAGGCGCTAGGCCACTCTGGCTTCAGTAACTGTGGCGCATGGACTTAGCTGCTCCACAGCATATGGAATCTTCCCTGACCAAGGACTGAACCTATGTCCCCTACACTAGAAGGTGGATTCTTAACGACTGGACCACCTGGGAAGTCTACCCTCATACAACAAGAAGTGTTAAAACAAAACTTTTAAATTAGCTTATTAGTGTTCATTTCCATTAAAAAGAGATTTTAAAAAAAGGTTTCATGTTCCAAAGACCCAATGATCCTGGAGTTAAGAGTATTTTTATTCTCAGTTAGTCTAATGTGAAGAAAGCTGAGCGCTGAAGAATTGATGCTTTTAAACTGTAGTGTTGGAGAAGATTTTTGAGAGTCCCTTGGACTGCAAGGAGATCCAACAAGTCCATCCTAAAAGGGATCAGTCCTGGTTGTTCATTGGAAGGACTGATGCTAAAGCTGAAACTCCAATACTTTGGCCACCTCATGCAGAGTTGACTCATTGGAAAAAACCCTGATGCTGGGAGGGATTGGGGGCAGGAGGAGAAGGGGCTAACAGAGAATGAGATGGCTGGATGGTGTCGCCAACTCAATGGACATGACTTTGGGTAAACTCTGAGAGTTGGTGATTGACAGGGAGGCCTGGTGTGCTGCGATTTATGGAGTCACAAAGAGTCGGACACGACTGAGCAACTGAACTGGACTGGAGGCCAGTATACTCAGTGGGGAATTATTTTCAGCAATCTTTCTTCCCCAAATTTTTCTCTTGCCTGCAGTTTATCTCCCTGGGCTATTGTCCTGCTCTCCCTTCCTTCATCATATCGAAGCTCCCTTGGGTTGAACATCAAACTAACCTAATAAATAAATCCATATTGATATCCTAAAGGACCCCAAGAAATATGAATTCAACTGGGCTCTCTTAATAACTTTTCCCCTGTACTGTAAAATAAGTGTACCCGTTCCTCCAATAAGAATTTCCCTCATTGGCAGTCAGTGAGTCATTTGTTTTCAGTTCACTGGTAACCAACTAAATTTAATATTTATTTTTCTCCTCGGCATCTTAAAACTCTTGGTCTCCTTCCACTATTAATATAAAACCTCATTTATTAGCACCAAACATGATGCAAAGTGTTGAGGGCTGCATACAGAAATGATAGCCAAATGGGCTAGAGCATAAATACTGTAGAAGTAAATGGAATGTTTTGTGAAGGCAACATTTGGTTGTCATTTTGGCTTCTTCAAGGGCCCAGAGTTTCCAGATCATGAACAACTACTTCAGGCCCAAGGAGATCCAACCAGTCCATTCTGAAGGAGATCAGCCCTGGGATTTCTTTGGAAGGAATGATGCTGAAGCTGAAACTGTAGTACTTTGGCCACCTCATGCGAAGAGTTGATTCATTGGAAAAGACTCTGATGCTGGGAGGGATTGGGGGCAGGAGGAGAAGGGGACGACAGAGGATGAGATGTCTGGATGGCATCACTGACTCGATGGACGTGAGTTTGAGTGAACTCAGGGAGTTGGTGATGGCCAGGGGGGCCTGGTGTGCTGCGATTCATGGGGTTGCAGAGTCAGACATGACTGAGTGACTGAACTGAACTGAATTGAACTGAAAATTAGTTTATGTTTGCTGTTGTTGTTTGGTTGCTGTGTCTGAGTCTTTGTGATCTCATGGACTGTGTAGCCCACTAGCTAAACTTCTCTGTCCATGCCATTTCCCAAGTATCGAACCCATGTCACCAGCATTGGCAGGCAGATTCTTTGCCACTGAGCCACTTGGGGTGCCCAGTTTATGTTTGGATGGAGAGTAATTATAAGGATGCAGAAGTGGGGTGTACAAACTGTTGGGTGTAAGATAGGCTCAAGGATGTACTGTACAATGCAGGGCATAGCCAATATTTTGCAATAACTGTAAAGGGAAGCACCTTTAAAAATTGTATAAAAATTACTATTTGAAAAAATAAAACTTGTTTGTAATCCCTGCAATGGGAAAATGAAATGAGTCCACAGTGTCTTGTTCAGAAAATTGGAAGAATACTGGGTTTGGAAAGTTGCTATAATTCATAGATCATCAAGTCTCTACTTCTAAATTTCAAAGATTTCTGTCAAAATCAAGATAGTAATCAAGGTGAAACTAATTTGCTAATCAGGAAAATCACATAAATTAGTGACTAGCCATTTAAAAATATCTAATGACATTTATTTATGTTGTTTTAGCTTTGTTGCTATTGGTTGGTTGCATCATGACAGATAGTCCCTGGCTTGGGGAAATGGAGAAAGAAGATAGTTGTACTACAATATCTACTGATTAATGATCTATAACAAATAGTAAATTGTATTTTTTGCAGTGTTTTAAGGACTTTTGTGTGTGTGTGTGTGTGTGTGTGTGTGTGTGTGTATGCTCAGTTGGGTCCAACTCTTTTGAGACCCCGTGGACTGTAGCCCACCAGGCTCCTCTGTCCATGGCATTCTCTAGGCAAGAATACAGGAATGGGTTGTCATTTCCTTCTCCGGGGGATCTTCCTGACCCAGGGAATGAACCCACATCTCCTGTATTGACAGGCAGATTCTTTACCACCAAGCCACCAGAAAAGCCCGTTTTTAGGTTTGTTTATTTATTTATTTCCTTGAAAATCAGATTGAATAGGTCTAAAAGGTAGAAAAGTTTCCAAGGAAAAATCAAAAAATTGTTTAAATCTTATCTTCCTGACAGGACCTTCACTAAATCACTGCCATTTATTTTAGACAAAGAGTTGTTCATTTCCCTAGCTCTTTTGCATTTAATGAAATATTCAATTCTAAGTAACACATTTCAGAATCTCTGTCACTCCCATATAAACCCTTCTCTGCTTCCTGGATGTGGTAGGTAAGGAAATATGGCAGGACCTGGTACTGCCTCAGTCACTAGCTTCCAAACAAGTAACAACTGACTGGTAGTTTGAATAGCAGTTCCTCTCATTTTACTTTCCTCCTCTGACTTGAAGCCTTACCCATGAAAGTCATGGGAACATTAGATGTGATAGTGAGTCTGTGGAACCAGAAAGAAACAAGAACTATAAACCATGGAAACCCCTTAGGGAACAGGCTCTGACCAAAATCAGCGTATTTATTTTTTCTGCCCAAATTTGTTCACTTTATTTTACTATAGCCTGGAATCCTGCCAATTTGAAATTCACTTGACTTAGCAAATAGACACTGCTAAATGTGAAAACACTTAGCCCTCTGGGAGAGTTAAATTTAATACCTTTCATAGGAATACACTACTTGCTGACTCTGGGCTAGGACCTGCGGGTAGAAAAGGAAGATATCAGTTAAGATAAAGAAAACACAATCCCTCCCCACCTAAAACTAGTCGGTAGGAAGAACAGGTGTATAAACAGATAGCTACTCAACAATGTGTTGCACGTCATAATATATATTTTTTCCCACAAAGTGATTTCTTGAGGTATTAGCAAAGGCTTCATTGTGAGTATAACTTTAGAGCCAGACCGTGAAGGGTCAGCTGAAGTTCGATATCAGAGGAGAGGGGTCAGGGCGTTCCATTCAGAGAGAGTGGTTTGCACGAGGACTGCTTGGCAACTGGGAAAACAACTGTCCTGTCCACAGGGCATGCAGTACACATGATTCTGTGAGAATTACAAAAATGATAAGGAATAAGATCTGATGGGAGATGACAGCCAGGTGGTGGAGGACTTAACAGCTGAGTGTAAAAGATTAAATTTCTTTTAGTCAAAGGAAAGATAGGGAAATGTTGGAACTGGGATGACAGGTCCAGATTTGTATTTTCTAGAGAATATTTGGGCAACAGCACTTCTTAGTGAATCACATTTGATTTTTCTTAAGAACTAGCACTGGAGAAGGAAATGGCAACCCACTCCAGTATTCTTGCCTGAAAAATCCCATGGACAGAAGAGCCTGGAAGGCTATAGTCCACAGGGTCACACAGAGTCAGACATAACTGAGTGACTAAACGATGAAGAATTAGCTGGAAGGCTATATACCCAGGAGATGGGAAGGCAGGAAGGAAAATTCAGACACAGCAGAGCATGGGATACTTTAGTCTAGAATCATCCTGCATGGGATTTAGACCAAAACAAGAGTTCAGGGTGCATGAGGGAGACAGAAAAATTTTTTAGCAAATGTGAAGTTAAACATGGGTTATTTTAAAGCAGGGTTGGATGTGGTTCACATCCAGCCTTCTGTCTGTTCTGTCCAGCACCATTAAGAATGTGTCTGTATTTTTAAATGGTTGGAAAAAAATTCAAAAGAAGTATTATATTTGTGACACATGAAAATTATATAGAATTTGGCTTCCAGTATGTGTTAGTAAAGTTCTACTAGAACACAGTTATGCTCACATATTTATGTATCATCTTTTGACTGCTTTCACACCACAGCAGTGGAGTTGAATACTTGTGACAGGGATTGCATCATCTGAAAAGCCTAAAATATTTACTTTCTGACCATTTACAGACACATCTGGTAGGGATGACCAAAGAAAGCGCTGCAAGTCTATAAATTGGGCAGCCAGCCTTCTGTCTTGCCACTGGGCCCCTGAAGTTTCATGTGACTGGAAGTAAAAGTAAAAGTGTTATACCCTTTGCTGTGCTGCTTAGGCTTTGCAAAGACTGGGGGCTTCGCTCCACTGGTCAATTCAGCCCCTAGGTGTATACATCTCTTTCCAATAAACCCCATTCCTACCCCGTGACCCAGAATCCATAACTATAGATACAACTATTATCATTTAAGATTCAGCTATCTTTAAATAAAGTTTACTAAAGGAATTGATGGGCTAGTTTGGAAATTTATGAAAATGCTCTCCAAATTGCAGACACTGATATAAAAACAGACTTCAAAATACAGCCTCTTTATAGATTGTAGACTTGTACACTGACTTAAGAGTATCGTGGAATTTTCATTCATGTGGTTGAGCCTAAGTCGATGTGACTTAACAGTGTTAAGGCTCATAAAAGATGACTAGGGCCTGGAAGCATGCCAGTAAAGGTTTCCTGATTATTACATGCTGACTACTTCAGACTATTGTTGGAAAGTTAGTGAATGAAGCAGACCGGATGTAACACTAGAGATTAGCTTTATGAATTGGAATTTATCACTGATTTCAAGTTATGTCTGGAGGAAAAGATATAGGGGTAGGGATTAAATAAGGCATGGCTTAATTCACAGAACTTAAACTAAAATGCCTTTATTGATAAAATTTATATAGAACTACTCTGCAAAAACATTTACAGTTTTTCAAGCTTAAAAGCATGAAATTTAATGTTTTAGAGAACTGGCTTTTTGTTTGTTTGTTTGTTTTTTAATCCATTACAGAAACACTTAATAGAATGCATCTGAGGTACCTAAAGCCATAACTGGTCCTGGTGATACAAAAATAGATAAAACCTCATTCATTTCCTCAAAAAGAAAAAAAAAATTACTCTTTCAAAGACAAAACCAGAAGAGTAAAGCAAAATTAATTAACTTATAAATAAAATGAAAGTGTTGTTGAGGGGCCTCCCTGGTGGTTCGGTGTCTAAGACTCCACACTCCCAGTGCAGGGGGCCTGGGTTTGATCCCTGGTCAGGGAACTAGATCCTACATGTTATAGCTAAGAGTTCATATGCCGTAACTAAAGAAACCGCATAATGCAACTAAGACCCGCCACAACCAAATTTAAAAAAATTTTTTTAATGAAAGTGTTGTATAGTTCAGTTTTGACAGAAGTGAAGTAGTCATTTCAAGGTAAACATGCTGATGTCTGCAATGCATCCGGAGTTTCTTAGCAGACAGACTCCTATAAACAAATGACACAGTACAGGAGAAAAGACTTAAGTGGTACCTTTTGGTCATTGATCCTAAAGGTGGAAAGGGCAATTAAACTTGTTAGAATCTGAGAGGGGTTGGACCCACGACAGATACCAAAATCCCAAGGATGCTCAAGGTCCCATACTTGCCCTTGGTATGCACAGACTCCAAATCTATGGATTCATCAACCACAGATCCAGATCATAAATATCACATGATGTGGTTGATTGAATCCATGGATGTGGAACCCCGTGGATACTGAGAGCCTGTATATTTATTGAAAAAACTGAGTATAAGTTGTACCCATGCGGTTCACGCCCACATTGTTCAAGGGTCAGCTCTATTATTCAAAATAAGGTACCATATACCAGTGATCTGAATCCTGACTTAGTTAATCTGTATCCCCAAGAGTTAATATCATGCAATAGACATAAAAAGGGCTTATTAACACTTGTTAATTAGTAGTAGTAGTAGTAGTTTCACTGCTTTATTGTGAACCCAAATTTTTAATGTGTTTGGAAAATATAATTCTGAAACTGGTTTTAGGAATGTCTAGCCAATGGTCAAAACAACAGTGTTTTGGCTATGTTAAGTTACAAAACAGCGTGAGGCCAGAAGCCTGCCCCAGGCATTTTTTTTTTTTTTGTCACTGGGTCCTGAGGCACACGGTTTCTTAGTTCCATCATTTTAATTTATTATTCTGCATCACCTTGATAAGGATAATAGGACTTTCTCAGACTCTTGTGAATAGACATGCTTTAAAATATCCAGCATGAGTATAATTAACCCTTTGTTGAATGGAACTAATAATAAGTCATAATAATAGTCATCATCATAATAAATTCTAATATAATATGATACAAAATAATATCATAATGTCATATACAAAGGGAAGATGGCATATGTAATGTGCTTACACACTGTCTCGGACATTAGGATTGCTCAAGATGTGTTAGTTTTATTATTGTTATCCCCACCTACTGGGAATAACAGTGATGCAAATGAACCAGAACTATTTCTTCTGAAGCTTGAGATTAATTGCGTAAATTTTCATGCAGCAGTAGACTTTCTTTCCTTGAATTACATTTGCCCTGTTGGTTTCATTTTTTTTATAAACTCAGTCATTCATAACACATTCATTAAAAACCATTCAGGTAAACATTTAGTGAGCTTAATTGTGCTATCTTCCCTTATATTTCTAGGGCTACACCAAACTTTCAAATATATCTTGATCCCTGTCCTCAAGGAGATCACAGTCTACTAGGGAAGCCAGATGAACAAATCAAACATTATGTCCGCCATGAGATAGATATGCTTTGGCACAGAGAGGGAAAGCTTCCAGGCCAAGCTTTTTGGTGTTAAGAAAAGCTTCCCTTAAAGAGGTGGTATTGGGCAAATATTTTAAGAAATTAGTATAGTTTAGCAAGATAATGGAGGTGGGGGCCAGAATCATTCCAGGGAAAACATGACATTTTTAAAAAATGCAGTTATATTTTTGGCAGAAGCAAAGGATACATGTTGGATGTCTCATTTGACTGCCTCAAAATCTGATGCAGAGACAAAATTCAGAGTGTTGGTGCAGAGGGGTGGCCCCGTGAGACACTGGGAAGGCTCTAGGAAAGGAGAGGTAGCACCAAAGTGTACTTTATCAAGTCTGTTACCACTGTGGTCAATGTGAATACATGGAAATCAGTTACACTGGGAAGTTCTGGGAGCTGATGTAGGACACAAGCCTTAGAGTTATCTAACCAGAGGATAAGGAAGTTGGAGTACTCATTATGCATCAATTTTTGATATTTTTTCTTTGAGGACACCTAGAGGAGAAAGACTAATAGGCAGTTGGAAGTCAGTTTCACTAAAATGGTAAGGACTTGAGACAGGCTAGTGGGGTGGGAATACCAACATTACTCACTGGCTTTGACAGACCTAGAAACTAGGCAGATAGGCAGGAACAGATAATGATGTTTTCATACGAAGTGAAGTGAAGTCACTCAGTCATGTCCAACTCTTTGCAACTCCATGGACTGTAGCCTACCAGGCTCCTCAGTCCATGGGATTTTCCAGACAAGAGTACTGGAATGGGTTGCCATTTCCTTCTCCAGGGGATCTTCCCAACCCAGGGATGGAACCTAGGTCTTTCACATTGTAGGCAGACATGTTTTCATATAATGCATGTGAATTTGAACTTTCTCCTTAATATTGTTGTTCAGTCGCTAAGTCATGTCCCACTTTTTGCAACCCCATGAACTGCAGTATGCCAGGCTTCTCTGTCCGTCACTATCTCCCTGAGTTTCCCCAAACTCATGTCCACTAAATCAGTGACCCCATCCAACCATCTCATCCTCTGTCACCCCCTTCTCCTCTTGCCCTCAATCTTTCTCAGCATCAGGGTCTTTTAAAATGAATCCGTTTGCATCAGGTGGCTAAAGTATTGGATTTTCAGCTTCAGTATCAGTCCTTCCAATGAATATTCAGGACTGATTTCCTTTAGGATTGACTGGTTTAATCTCCTTGCTGTCCAAGAGACTCTCAAGAGTCTTCTCCAGCACCACAGCATCCAGCATCAATTCTTTCGCCCTCAGCCTTCTTATGGTCCAGCTCTCACATCCATACATGACTACTGGAAAACTCATAGCTTTGACTCTACAGACCTTTGTAAGCAACGTGATGTCTCTGTTGTCTAGATTTGTCATAGCTTTTCTTCTAAGGAGCAAGCATCTTTTAATTTTGTGGCTGTAGTTACCATCCACAGTGATTTTAAAGCCCAAGAAAAGAAAATCTGTCACTATTTCCACTTTTTACCCATCTATTTGCCATAAAGTTACAGGACCAAATGCCATGATCTTTGTTTGTTGACTTTGAAGCCAGCCTTTTCATTCTCCTCTTTCACCTTCATCGAGAGGCTCTTTAGTTCCTCTTTGCTTTCTGTTATTAAAGTGGTATCATCTGTATATCTGAAGTTGTTGATATTTCTCCCAGCAATCTTGATTCTAGCTTGTAAGTCTTCCAGCCTGGCATTTTGCATGACTTACTTTGCAGCTTTAAAGTGTTTTTTTGTTGTTGTTGTTTTTTTTGTTTGTTTGTTTGTTTTAAGAGGTAAGGGAAGTTAGTTTTGTTTTATAAAATTGGCTTCTGCTAATTTTGGAAGGTGGGCCAAATAGGGAATAGGCTAATTTAGAAACCACAGCAGTTCTGACAAATGAGTTAACGTGGTACAGGGGGATGTAGAAGAGTGGGTGGAATAGAAAGAGATTAAACTGAAGAAATTCTGAATACATGTGGAAGGAGGAGATGAAGACACAGATTTCAGGTTTCTGTTCTGAAAATCTAGGCTGAGGGCAGTACCTTTCACTCAAATTGCGGATTCCAACAGGAGAAATGGAGAAGGCAATGGCACCCCACTCCAGTACTCTTGCTTGGAAAATCCCATGGATGGAGGAGCCTCGTAGGCTGCAGTCCATGGGGTAGCTAAAAGTCGGACACGACTGAGCAACTTCACTTTCACTTTTCACTTTCATGCATTGGAGAAGGAAATGGCAACCCACTCCAGTGTTCTTGCCTGGAGAATCCCAGGGATAGGAGAGACTGGTGGGCTGCCGTCCCTGGGGTCGCACAGAGTTGGACACGACTGAAGTGACTTAGCAGCAGCAGCAACAGGAGAAAACAAGTGAGGGAATGATCAATGAGATCAGATTTGGAAATTCTGTATGTGCAGCAGGTTATATAATCCAGAAAGCAACAGATATCAGAGCTGAGACATAGATTTGAGCTTCCTCAGAATATAAACAGTGGTTGAAACTGTGTAAGACATTGTCTAAGGAGACTCTTGGCTCCCAAAAGATGAGGGAAAGAAAGATCTAGCAGGGAACAAGGCAAGTAAGCAATTACAGAACTAAAGTATTGGCGTAAATGCCAGAGAAATTAAATTTGAGAGGAAGTGAGAAAACTCTACCCAGAGCATCTTTTTATCTCAAACTCGAAGGATGAGTCTGTATTTATTAGCGGGATGGTTAGGAACTGAAGCTTTCCTGGCAGGACTCAGTTCAGTTCAGTCGCTCAGTTGTCGCTCTTTGCAACCCCATGGACAGCAGCACGCCAGGCCTCCCTGTCCATCACCAAACCCTGGAGTTTACTCAAACTTATGTCCAGTGAATCAGTGATGCCATCCAACCATCTCATCCTCTGTCGTACCCCTCTCCTCCCGCCTTCACTCTTTCCCTGCATGAGGGTCTTTTCAAATGAGTCGTTTCTTTGCATCAGGTATTGGAGTTTCACCTTCAAAATCTGTCCTTCCAATGAATATGCAGGACTTATTTCCTTTAGGATGGACTTGTTGGATCTCCTAGCTGTGCAAGGGGCTCTCAATCTTTGGCACTCAGCTTTCTTTGTAGTCCAACTCTTACATCTTCATTCTTTCTGGAGTTATTTCTCCACTGATGTCCAGTAGCACATTGGGCACCTACTGACCTGGGGAGCTCATCATTCATTGTCCCATCTTTTTACCTTTTCATACTCTTCATGAGGTTCTCAAGGCAAGAATACTGGTCCCTTTTCCAGCGGACACATTTTGTTAGAACTCTCCACCATGACCTGTCTATCTTGGGTGGCCCTACAAGGCATGGCTCATAGTTTCATTGAGTTAGATAAGGCTGTGGTCCATGTGATCAGATTGTTTAGTTTTCTGTGATTGTGGTTTTCTGTTTGTCTGCCCTGTGATGGAGAAGGATAAGAGGCTTATGGAAGCTTCTTGATAAAAGAGACAGACTGAGGGGGAAACTGGGTCTTGTTCTGATAGGTGGGGCTATGCTCAGTAAATCTTTAATCTCATTTTCTCTGAAGGGCAGGGCTGTGTTCCCTCCCTGTTGTTTGACCTGAGGCCAAACTATGGTGGAGTAATGAAGATAATGGTGACCCCCTTCACAAGGTTCCATGCATGCAGTGCTACACTCAGTGCCCCAACCCTGCAGCAGGCCACCACCGACCCACACCTCCGCCAGAGACTCCTGGACACTCACAGGCAAGCCTTGGTCAGTCTCTTGTGGGGTCACTGCTCCTTTCTCCTGGGTCCTGGTGTACACAAGGTTCTGTTTGTGCACTCCAAGAGTCTGTGTCCCTAGTCTTGTGTAAGTTCTGGTGGCTCTATAGTGGGGTTAATGGCGACCTCCTCCAAGAGGACTTCCTTGGTGGCTCAGATGGTAAAGTGTCTGCCTACAATGCAGGAGACCTGGGTTGGATCCCTGGGTTGGGAAGGTCCCCTGGAAAAGGAAATGGCAACCCACTCTAGTACCCTTGCCTGGAAAATCCCATGGGCAGAGGAGCCTGGTAGGCTATAGTCCATGGGGTCTCAAAGAGTCTGATATGACTGAGGGACTTCAGTTTCCTCCAAGAGGGCTTATGCCATACCCAGGTCTACTGCACCGAGAGCCCCTGCCCTGAAGCACAGTTCTGTTTCAGTCTCTGTGGGGTCTCTGGGTCTTGGTGTGCACAAGGTATGTTTGAGCCCTCTGAGCATCTCTGGCAGGTATGCGGTCTGATTCTAAACGTGATTTCACAGGACTGGCAGGACTACCTGTTGCAAAACATGTTTTAGGTGGCAAATCATTGAACTTGTGATAAATCAATATAAGACCAGGCTAAAGTTTGCTTTTCCATTATTGCTAAAGAAAGACAGTCCCTGAAAATGAGTGTAAACTCCCTGAGTGTAGGAACACTCTTTTAATCTCTTGTAGCAAGCACACATTAGGTTCTCAATAAAAATTGGTTGAAATGATAGGATCTATTCAAATAAATAATGTAATGTAATAAAACCCAAAATAATTTTGGAAAGACTACTTGCCTACTTAACTAAGAGAAAAACTTGTAATCAGGTCATTTTATTCATTTAATAATTATCTAATCCACTACTATATTCCCTTGTGGCTCAGCTGGTAAAGAATCCACCTGCAATGTGGAACACCTGGATTCAATCCCTGAGTTGGGAAGATCCCCTAGAGAAGAGAAAGGCTATCCACTCCAGTGTTCTGGCCTGGAGAATTCCATAGACTGTATAGTCCATAGCGTCGCAAAGAGTCAGACATGACTGAGCAACTTTCACTTTCACACAAGTTGCGGGGCTTCACAGCTGGCACCGTGGTAAACTGGTAAAGAACCTTCTTGCGAATGCAGGGGATGACAGTTTGACCCCTGGGTTAGGAAGATCCCATTTTCATACACACACACACACCTCCCAAGCTCCTGTTTACAGACACACCCCCACCAAGCTCCCTTATCTGTGAGTTCTAAGGCCCCATAAGAACACCCAGAAGGCAAACAGTGTTTTACCCTGTCTTCCTTAGTAGATAGAAACAACCTACCTGACCCAGGAATAGAACCAGGGTTTCCTACACTGCAGGCAGATTCTTTACCAGCTGAGCAGGAACAATAGTCTATTTAAATTAAAAACATATATATCCAATTCAGACTTTTATTTACATAAACAGGCCCTTCTGTTAGTCCTGAATAGTCTATATTCTATCTAAAATAGCCCACCTACATAGCCTTAATTTGTTACTCCTGACCTCTGGTAACTTCAGTATAATTTCCCTAACACCTAACATAGACCTGACTCAGAATACTAACTTTGTAATAAGTATCCGTCGACTAGCTCTCAGGAATTAGTTGACTTAATGATTAAAATTAGGACTTCAAATTGTGTATTTAAAAGTTTTCTGCATCGTGGTGAATCTATTATTTTTGACTGTACCAAAATCTTTCTTCAGTCTAGTCTGGAAAGGTGCTAGTACTATTTCGCTTTAGAGATCCACCTCTCAGTCACTGGATACAGTTCTGGAAAGCTCCTGAAAGTTACATTCCCTCTCTGGGCCAAGATATGGGAACAGGACTATGCTAGGCAAAGCCTACACTTTTTAAATATAATTTGAAATTTGAATAAAGTGACACAGGAATTGAAGACCAAAGGTACTTCCTACTCTACTTTAACTCGTATCTTTTCTTAACACTGTTTTCAGATTTTTGACTTATAAGCTACCCACAAACTGCAATAAATTTTAACACATTCAGAATTAGATTCTGTTGCTTGTAATCAAAGGATTGTAGTCACACATAGTTCTAAAATTCTGCGAAGCAGGAGTGAGAGGTGAAGAGTAGAAAGCAACAGAACACAGACTGTGCTTCGTCGCTCAGTCGTGTCTGGCTCTTTGCGACCCCACGGATTGTAGCCCACCAGGCTCCTCTATGGGGATTATCCAGGCCAGAACACTGGAGTGGGTTGCCATCTCCTCCTCCAGGGGATCTTCCCCACCCAGGGATCAAACCAGAATATCCTACACTGCAGGCAGATTCTTTACTGTCTGAGCCTCCATCTACTCTGGAGTGGGTTGCTGTTACCTTCCCCAAGGGAATCCTCCCAACCCAGGGATCGAAAGTAGGTTTCCCACATTGCACCCAGATTCTTTACCATCTGAGCCTTCGAGGAAGCCCAAGAATACTGGAGTAGATAGCCTATCCCTTTTCCAGGGGGTCTTCCTGACCCAGGAAGGAAAAAATATATATATATACTGAGAGGCATATTAAATATAAAACCAAAAGATAAGTTTTACCGAACAGGTTTTTTTTTTTTTTTAACCAAAAGATGTGGTATATATTTTTTAAAATTATTGTGTGAATCTGCAGTCAGTGGCTTTCAAATTTGGTGAGCATAATTATCACTAGGGACTCTTGTTTAAATATAGATCTCAAGGCCTTGCACCCAGAGGTTCTGATTGTGCTGGTCCATGAGGGGCCTGGGGATAGGCATAACTACAAGCTTCTTGGATGCTTCTTGGACCATGCTTTGAAACCTGTGCTTTAGGTCCTACTGTGTATGGAAAAGAGCAGCTAATCAGATTGCCAAGTACAACAAAACAGGCCTGCTCCCAGCTCAGTTTTGCCAAACAATCCCAAACTTCTAGTTCTAGCTTTGTGAGAGATAATGGTGACCTATCCAGTGGATTGCATCCAGGCAAGAATACTGGAGTGAGTTGCCATTTCCTTCTCCAGGGGGATTGTATGCATAATAAAACAAATGCTAATTTCAATTTTTGTTTTGCTGAATAAGAGTCATGAAATTATGAGGGAGAATTTAGAAAACTAGAACTATTATCTTTTCTTTATAGTCCAATTTTTGTAATTTAGAGAAGAGCACTTTTCATATGGCTATAATTTTATTTCCTACTGATCTTTTATATACACGCTTGTATTCATTCAAAATACCACCATCTGCATGACAAGAAAATCTTTATTATAAAGGGTGAAAATTCATTATTACAGAGAATTCCTTAAAGTGGAGGTAGGGAAGTGCCAAGATATTAATATGCTACTAACCAGTGTTACATGCGGGGAGGGATTGTGGGCAGGAGGAGAAGGGGCCGACAGAGCATGAGATGGCTGGATGGCATCACGGACTCGAAGAACGTGAGTCTGAGTGAATTCCGTGAGTTGGTGATGGACAAGCAGGCCAGGCATACTGTGATTCATGGGGTCGCAAAGAGTCGGTGGGACTGAGCGACTGAACTGAACCAATGCTACAATTAAAGTTATCAGGCCAATATAAGTGTATGCTGTGTAGTTTCCATTGATTTATTTGAAAAATTGAGTTTATTTTTTGTTAAGTCAAGATAACAGGGGGAAAAAAAATTGATTCCATATGGGCCTACCTTACCATACTTACACAATAAAGAATTCCAAATACTTTTCAAGATATATGGTGACTGCTTCAGTATAGGACTTAAAAAAAAAAAAAAACCTCTCTTATTTACTTGTGACTGTGCCGGGTCTCCATCGCTGCACGGGCTTCCCTTGAGTTGTGGCGAGTGGGGGCCACTCTCTAGGGTGGTGCACGGCCTCTCACTGTGGTGGCTTCTCTTGCTGCGCAAAGGCTTTAGAGCACGTGGGCTCCAGTAGCTGCGGTGTGTGGACTCAGCAGTTGTAGTTCCTAGGCTCTAGAATACAGGCTCAACTGTGGGCACAATGGCTTAGTTGCTCCAAGGTATGTGAGATCTTCCCGGACCAGGGATCGAACCTGTGTCTCCTACATTGGCAGGTGGATTCTTTACCACTGAGCCACCAGGAAAGCCCCTATATAAAATCTTTATATAAAAGCTGTAAGACAGATATGTCACAGGAAATAACCAAGGCCTGTCTGTGTTTACATGCAATATCTATTTTTGGTTAAACTGCTAGTTTACTTGACTATGTTTATAATATTTTACGATATTTATTTGTAGTAATTGCTCAGTTATACCATAGGTACCATATAAAACTTTCATCCTGGAAACAAAGACCAGTATTTTTAAGTTCCTTTTAAACTTTAAATTCAATTCAACGTGATTCAAATATTGTTTATTGAAAACCTATAAGAGGCTCTTTACTCCACTAAACACTGGGGGAAAAAAATCTCTAAAGTGAAAGATTTTATGATACAAGTCTAAAAATCAAGAGATTCAAAAGTAGATTTAAGAAAAAAAAAACAGAAGTTAGCAAAGGCATAATAAAGACGACAATGAGGTCATGGTTGTAGAATATGGAACTCAACACACAGTCCTCAAGGAAGTCCATGTGATAGTACTAAAGTTAACAGAAGACCTCTGTTCTCTGTCCTACTTCCTGCACATGACATTCACAAGGTTTAAATATGGAGGAAAATGTGCAGTAAAAACTAGTGTCTGAGCACTGAATTCACATTCAGGAATTAGTCATGGATTTGGAGAAGCTCTTTTCATTATTTATATACCAATCATAAATCAAATAATAAACACAGAACTTTTATTAGAACTTCAAGCTTAAAAAAGTTGTTTTACATTATGCTGCTGGAACATGTGACAATCACAACAGACCATGTAGACTGTGACTTTCGCCAGCAATTTACCAAACATCCCCTTTCTGCAGCAGAGAAAGGACGAGGTTAAAGGGGAGTTATTTCTCCTGTAACCCTTCTTTGCAGTATTTTGCATTGGTCTTTGGCGTTTCCTTCCTGGTAATCTTCATTTACCTGATAATCCTTACTTTTGATGATAGTTCTCAGACTATGGAGAGTGGGGGGAAGTTCAGTCACTTCCATCATTCCTGCACCAGGAATATGGGGATTTTTAATTCAACTCACCATGACTCAACAATTGTATATTAGATATCCACGTGATGTTCAGTACTTCGTTTGACACTAGAAAGGATGCAAAAGATGTATTGCAGGATTCCTGCCCCTAGGACCTGGAAATCCTGCTGAATGGTAGACAGATAAGAACCAGACAGAATACTATAAGATGACAGGTGAAGCTTTGAGAATGAGGGTGTTGATGGAGGCAGTACTCATAGCAAGGAGCTGTCTTGTGTTATTAGACTTTTTTTTTTTTTAATGAATATTTGCATACTATGTCTCTTGGCATACACATGCTTTTACTACTCAAGAGAATTATAGTAGGAACATTCTTACAAAAACCAGGAAGCAGAGTAGAAATGTGCAAATTATGAGTAGATGGTTGTCTCTCTCAGTGCTAGAAGGCTGGATTACATAAAGCAAATGTGGATAATAAAGGAAAGGAATTCTATATCTGCTGGAATGTATATCTGGATGATTCTCCTATCCAAAAAAAAAAAAGTGATCTTCAAATTCCTTTAACCCTGAAGCAAATTTAAATGAAAAGTGGTTGGCCACTTTGAAATCTTGCTCAACCAGAGTCAAACATAAAATTATCAGCAATGAGTAGTAAACTGAGAAATGAACTTTGAAAGAGAAGCAGAAAATGGAATTGAGCTCCAGGGAAATAATTTCCCCCCCAGCTTGGAGCTAGGGCATTCTTAAAGGTCTTCTGGACATGGTCTATTTTTTGCAAGGATTACAACATTGTCATCTGTGTTCCCTTTGTTAAAAGTGATTGGCTAACTAGAGGTAAAAATCAGTTTAGTACTACCACAAAAATGATAGGTTTTTATTTTGGCTGGCTGGGTCTTAGTTGCAGCACACAGTATTTTTGTTGTGGTATGCAAACTCTTAGTTGTGGCATGTGGGATCTAATTCCCTGACCAGGGACTGAACCCGGGTTCCCTGAATTGTGGGTGTGGAGCCTTAGCCACTGGACCATTCGGGAAGTCCAATGATAAGTTTTATGCATTGATTTTATTCATGGTTGTGTGAGAACCATATGGCTCCAGTATAAAATCTACAGAGCTTCGGCATAGTTTTTCTTGGTGAACAGGCTATTGGAGATGGAAACAGTTCACTTAGAGCCTGTGGAGCACCTTAAACTGTTTCATAAGCAGTAACTTAGACTATGCATTAGCAAGCAGAAAGGCTGTGGGAAGTTACTATATACAAAGAGGATGATAAACACGAGAAGACTAATTAGTAATCAAGATAACAAAAAACTGTTTTTCTAAATAATGTCAGGTATTGGACCTTCCTAAAAGATGAGTTGTAACAAGCTGATGAGCCAGGAGAACTGGTTAGAATAATGTTGGCTCAAGTCTGTAGAGTAAAATGCTTCATTCTGTTTCATACCATTTCCTTTTTTTAGGACTCTTTTATGCAGTGTAAATAATATTGTTCTCAGAGAGTACAGATTCTTTGGCAAGCCTTTACTAAGTGATTCAAAGCCACCTACTTTTTGGGCACCCACCTTGTTCAAAGCACCATCCCAGTCTTGAGGCTACAGTAGGATATATATATTCTACCCAGAGTTACATGTGGGCTTTCCAGTGACTACTGAAATCTAGGTGGTCCTATTGCTTACACTTTCAAAAAATATGAAAGTCCCACCCAAGGATCTCAGCACCATTCTTCTCTACTCTCCATCCTAAAATTATAGTCTCTGCACTTTTGTACACATGTATAGGAGCCTCCACTGCTTATCACCACCATGCTTTGATTTTCCTTGTTAGGTACCACGTAAAGCCCCTTTGGCAGCTAGTGAAAACAAGAAAGATACAGTGTTAGGCTAGAGAACTCTTGCCCAAATGACTTCAGTTCAGGTCAGTTCAGTCACTTAGTCGTGTCCCACTCTTTGCGACTCCATGGACTGCAGCACACCAGGCTGCCCTGTCCATTACCAACTCCTGAAGCTTACTTAAACTCATATCCATTGAGTTGGTGATGCCATCCAACCATCTCATCTTCTGTTATCCCACCTTCAATCTTTCCCAGCATCAGGGTCCTTTCAAATGAGTCAGTTCTTTGCATCAGGTGGTTAAAGCATTGGAGCTTCAGCTTCAGCATCAGTCCTTCCAATGAATATTCATGATTGATCTTCTTTAGGAAGGACTAGTTGAATCTCTGTTGTCCAAGGGGCTCTTAAAATTCTTCTCTAACACCACAGTGCAAAAGAAGCAATTCTTTGGCACTCAGTTTTCTTTATAGTCCAACTCTCACATCCATACATGACTACTGGGAAAATCACAGCTTTGACTAGACAGACCTTAGTTGGCAAAGTAATGTCTCTGCTTTTTAATATGCTATCTAGATGTGTATAGCTTTTCTTCCAAGGAGTAAGCGTCTTTTAATTTCATGGCTGCAGTCACCATTGGCAGTGATTTTGGAGCCCCCAAAATTAAGTCTCTCACTGTTTCCATTATTTCCCCATTAATTTGCCATGAAGTGATGGGACCAGATGCCATGATCTTCCACTTTCATCAAGAGGCTCTTCGGTTCTTTGCTTTCTGCCATAAGGGTGGTATCATCTGCATATCTGAGGTTATTGATATTTCTCCCAGCAATCTTGATTCCAGCTTGTGCTTCATCCAGTCCAGCATTTCACATGATGTTCTCTGCATAAAATAAGCAGGGTGACAATATACAGCCTTGACATACTCCTTTTCCTATTTGGGACCAGTCTGTTGTTCCATGTCATGTTCTAACTGTTGCTTCTTGACCTGCATAAAGATTTCTCATGAGTCAGGTCAGGTGGTCTGGTATTCCCATCTCTTGAAGAATTTTCCATGGTTTGCTGTCATCCACACAGTCAAAGGCTTTGGCATAGTCAGTAAAGCAGATGTTTTCTGGAACTCTCTTGCCTTTTCAATGATCCAGCGGCAGTGTTGGCAATTTGATCTCTGGTTCCTCTGCCTTTTGTAAAACCAGCTTAAACATCTGGAAGCTCACGGCTCACGTACTGTTGAAGCCTGGCTTGGAGAATTTTGAGCATTACTTTGCTAGTGTGTGAGATGAGTACAATTGTGTGGTAGTTTGAGCATTCTTTGCCATTGCCTTTCTTTGGGATTGGAAATAAAACTGACCTTTTCCAGTCCTTTGGCCACTGCTGAGGTTTCTAAATTTGCTGACATATTGAGCAGAACACTTTCACAGCACCATCTTTTAGGACTTGAAATAGCTCAACTGGAATTCCATCACCTCCACTAGCTTTGTTCATTGTGATGTTTCCTAAGGCCCACTTGACTTCACATTCCAGGACGTCTTGCTCCAGGTAGTGAGCACATCATCATGATTATCTTGGTCGTGAAGCTCTTTTTTGTACAGTTCTTCTGTGTATTCTTGCCACCTTTTCTTAATATCTTCTGCTTCTGTTAGGTTCATACTATTTCTGTCCTTTATTGTGCCCATCTTTGCAAAGATGGCTTTGCAAAGTGGCTTCAGGAAAATCAAATTATCTCTTCCACACACCCCCAATTAAATTCCCATATCAAACTAAAATATATCAAAAATGGTGGCAATATTTCAGCTAACGTTAAGAAAAATTACACACCACAGATGTTTTCATAATAAGCTGCCCTCATTCCTAAGTAAATTTGATGAACAATGCTGGATAGACAAAATAGATGAAGCAACAAAGTCATTTTATATAACAAGTGTTTCCCAAAGCTTGTCATACCATGGCACACAGATAATCACAATATTTTAATGGTACACTGGGTAAAGGAACACTTTTAATGATGAATTGCCTGGAAGCTCTTATGCCTCAGGCCTATTTGGGACCAATATCTTGGCATACCTGTTAATTCATTCACACTCATCATTTGCGAAGCTCTAAGAATCTGATTGTGAAGTATTTAATTCACAACTAGAAACAACTGAGGTGTTTTATCTAACCTTCCCCTGCTCAACACTTTCAATGAGAAAAGGGTATGTCATTGGATGACACAATTTGAGGTGGCTGTTGGGATAAGTCTTTTTTTTTTTTTTAACAGATCCAATTGCACCGTAAATTTTCAAGTGAGATGGTCAGAAAAATCATTGAGAAATTAATTCTTAAGCAAGAGTTTACCTGCCCAACTTTTTTGTTTTAAAAACCAGAAAGCAAGGCACAGAGGTCACACATTAGTGTCTTTATGGAGGGAAGTTATGAAACTAGATGAAGGTAAGATTTCTTAGCTTTCAGTCTCAGGCACTTTGCACCACATTAGTGGTTTCCAACTGGCAGCAGCAGCATCATGTGAGAACTTGTTAGAAATGCTACTTCTCAGGCACCACCCCAGACCAAATGAATCGGAAACTCTAGGGGTGAGAGTTTCCTATAAGCTGTGTTTTAACAAACTCTCCAAATGGTCCTGATGCACATTAAGGTTTGAGAACCATTGCACTCACATGGGGCTCTGTCATTGAAGGCTGGAGAGGCTGATTTTAGAGTAAGACTGGCCCTATGCAGTCAGAAGCTAACCACCAAGCTGGACCATTAGTGGGAGGAAAGAGGCCTCACTCTGACAGTGCAGATGGGCTTTTAGGTTAAACAGTAGAAGAAGCAGACGGTTAGTAGTATAAGGGAATTCCAAATTCAGGATCTAAGTGGGCACTCCAATTCTCTAAGTATTACTGGATCTTTTACGGCCTAGGCCTTACTTCCATTTTAACTTCAATAAAAATTTCAACTCTGTGAATTTGGGAACTTTTAGGGTATATTTAAAAGTTTATAATGAAAACCAGTAGCAGGAAAGAAATGTCACTTTTCAAAATTGACCTTTGTTGCTTCCTGTATTAAACACAATTATTTTAGAAATGAAAAAGCTCTCTAAATGTACTTTGTATAACATGTGGAAGATTAAGGGGAAGAGAGGAAGAAAAAAATCTTGAGATATGTAAGTCTGAGTCTGCCTATTTTATATTATTACTGTTAAATTCCTTTGCTCTGAAAACCACTCAAGTTTCTTTTCCATGTGACTCACTAGCAAATTTCTGTTCCTTAGATGTGGGTCCTGCATTGTGTGGATCAAGGATATCAAATACCCAAAATATGAAAAATAAAATAAGCACAGCTTATATTTTAGTCTAAGAATAAGGAACTAAACAAGTAGAAAATCCCCTTTCATGATTGAGAAACTCATGTTAAGCTTAGCAATATTAGCAGTATTAAAGTACTTTTATGTTATGTCCTCAGGATATCCACGAATAATAAAAGCGACAACCAACACTGTTGCCATTAGTTAAATGTGGCTCATACAAAGATCTTATAAACTGCTTCTAAAAGCTATAGTATGTTTCACTCATTTCCTTTTCTCCCCCTCTATCCTTTTTAAAGAAGTGGACCCATATTTTTGGATTGTGATGGTGTGTGAATGCATGCTCAGCCTTTCAGGCTTCTCTGTCCACAGAATTTTCCAGGCAAGAATACTGGAGTGGGTTTCCCAGCCCTTCTCCAGGAGATCTTCCCAGCCCAGGTATAGAACCTGCGTCTCCAGCATCTCCTGCATTGGCAGGCAAATTTTTTACCACTAAGCCACCTGGGAAGCCCTGAAGCCATAAGATAATTATCACGGTCATATATTCAATTTTTTGTCAGTCTTCCATTTGCACTCATAATTAAGCCATTTCTGTATCAGAGATTGTAGGTACAAAGAAAGTAAGAATTTTGTTAAGAGATACTGTAAAGTAAAATTAAGACCTTATAGTAAAAAGTTTGTTGTTATTTAAGACTGTTTCTTCTGGTCTTTGTGTCTTTCCTTTGCAAAGTGTACTTTATATTTAGGTGTGCAGGTATAATTAGAACTCAGTGTTTTAAGCTTCCAAAATTGTAAAAAAGAATGCTACTTATATACTTAAGTCTTCAGGCCAACATGATAATACGGAGCTCAAATCTCTTACAAAGCTTGCCTGACACAAAACCGTGATGCTTCGGGCATCTACCAGGGTGGTACTGGCGTGTGTGGTAAGACAGTTCTGAAGACTCTCTTTTTGAGCACAAGCAGTCTTTCAAATGTACCAGCAAACTCCACATCTGTAAAATTTTTCATGAAAAGTAGAAAATGTCATGAAGTATACTGAAAAGTAATCTGTGCTGATATAAGTAATCTGTGCTGTTATTTTCTACTCTGAAGTATAAAGTTAGAGAAAGATTGAGAAAAGGAGATGTTTGTTTAATAAAATAATCACCATTTTGAGAACTGATACAGCTTTCATGGTTAAAAGAAAAAGTCTAATTGTGTGAACAAAATAAAATGTTGAAAATATTTAATTCTCTGTTGCACAGCAGTGAACACTATAGAACTTAATCTCTCTCCTCTAATGAATACTCATTATGAGAGGCTAGGTTTCTGGTTTTCTGAGACACTTACTTAATGTCTAGTAATTTAAACTGACTGTTACAACTGAATTGTAACTTCCCTACCAAAGGCCTAGAATCAAGTTATGTGGTTATGACCAGTGTTAAAGAAAATTACATTTCAATAATTCCTCTTCCATCATAATATTTTTCCAAGTCTCTGATACAAAGCTACTCCTAAATACACTTTTTGAGAACAACCAGACTGTTTTCCTCATGGTCTGCAGATTCCTTCACTTATATTATTCTGTTATTCTTCATTTTTATAATTGTCTTCTTCCTCAGTATTTCTGCAGGCAGTCTGAAAAATTATCAAATACCTAATTAATGATTCTAAAGATCTTTATCTCATTTCTATTATCTCAAGGAAAACTGGAAAAGAAAGAGGAGTTCATATGTGTGGTGAATCTATTGTGGTGAATCTATACAGAGAAGTGAAGGTTTTACATATAGTCCTTGTGAATGCTATACTCCTAAGAGGTAGCTGTTACGGCAGCCCTTTTACAGAGGAGGAAACTGAGGTCCACAGAGACTTAGTAATACATATGGGGACAAAATGGTATTTCAACCTATTTGTGTGTAACTGTATCTCATATTCTTTGGTAACCTAAGTAAAATATTGCCCATGGAATTTTTACTAAGGTTAATTATAATTGTTTGCTGTATTTGCTCAGTCGTTCAGTCGTGTCTGACTCTTTGCAGCCCCATGGACTAGCCTGCCAGGCTCCTCTATCCATGGGATTTCCCAGGCAAGAATATTGGAGTGAGTTGCCATTTCCTCCTCCAGGAGATCTATGTAACCCAGGGAGCAAACCCACATTCCCACGTCTCCTGCATTGGCAGGTGGATTCTTTACCACAGTGCGGCCTGGGAAGCTGCACAGGTATAGCCGCACAGGTATATATATAATTATAATTATACCTTTATATAAAAATGTCTTTAATGACTAATATTTTCAAAGCATTATTGCATATATCATCCTGTTTTAAGGTAGTTGGTAGAATGGGTGACTTGGGGGACTTGAGGAACAGCAATAGCATACATAAAGTATAATATCCAATGAAGACAAGTGCTTAGTAGCTATTATTATTATTACTACTACTGATCCTTCCAGCAGGCTCATACTTAGAAGTTAGGTAGTACAGCTGTTATCATGCCCTCTTGATCGGCTTTTCCTACAAAGATGAAGCCTATTCACTTTATTTTCCACAGCAAGAATTACTTTAAAGTTTTTATTTACAAGGCAATTACTTACAGGAATCTCAAAACCCCATGTTCAACTTCAGATTGTTTGCATGAGGCAGGAAGGGAATGAAAGGGAAGTAGGTGTGAGACAGGCTTACAATCTTTCCCAGGCAAGTCAGAATTAGAAATTTTGCATTCCTTCTCCAAAATGAGTCTCCTTTCCACTGCACCAAAATGATACTGGAGGATTTTTTTTCTCTTGTCCTCATTCTCTTCTTACAAAGGGTAATGAAATGGCAAGCCTTCCCTTCAGTTCCTTGCTTGCACAGGGAGGGAGAGCCCCCTGAAGCGGTGCAGACCATGCTTGTTTACTGCAGCGAGAGTCCTTATCATGACGCAGAGGATGGTTCCGGTTTGACTTTTGCGGCTGCATTCCCGCTCTCCGGATAGTAGGCAGAGAACTGCAAGAAAAGTGCTTGGTATCAGTGACTCACAGCAAGACAGGAAATCTAGAGAGGATCCACCCTTCCTTCCTGCCCTCCAGACCAGCTGAGGTGCAGACCACAGGCCACAAGAAGCCTAGAATCTTGGTGAGCAAGGCTGAAGCCCTAGACTGAGTCAGGGCCACTGCAGGGATGAACATGGATGATCTGGATGAACAAGTCAAGACTGAGCTGTGGGGAAAGCCCATACTCTTCATCCTAGAGAGCACTGTTTCTGTTGAGATTTCTCTCTTCACTTTCGCCCAGTATCTGCCTGGTATATTCTGGCCTATGCATTGTTCTTAAACAATGGACTTGATGCAGTTAATTGAGTGTGCCTATTTGCATCATGACTAAAAAGCATGCAGGAATTGTTATCAATCATAATTACCAAGCAATGTCCTCACAATGCAAAATGGCAGTGTCTGTCTCTCTCCAGCAAAATGAAGTTTTGAACCTAGTGTAGAATTGCTTCAATTAAGTTATATCATGTTTCTCTTCATGAGAGCAGCAAATGATTATAATGATGATAAAGGCTAACAATTGCTCAGCCGTGTCCAACTCTTTGCAACCCCATGGACTATGGCCAACTAGGCTCCTCCATCCATGGAACTTTCCAGGCAAGAGTACTGGAGTGGGTTGCCATTTCCTTCTCCAGGGGATCTTCCAGACCCAGGGATTGAACCTGGGTCTCCTGCATTGCAGGCAGACGCTTTACCACCTGAGCCACCAGGGAAGCCAGGTAAGAACTGCCCTAAGCACTTCATATATTTTAAATCATTTAAGTCTTACAAATGGGCTTCTTTGGTGGCTCAGTGGTAAAGAATCCATCTGCCAGTGCAGGAGACATGAGGACTCAAGTTCGAGTCCTTGGGTTGGGACGATCCCCTGGAGAAGGAAATGATAATCCATTCCAATATTCTTGCCTGGGAAATCCCATGGACAAAGGAGTCTGGTGGGCTATAGTCCACAGGGTTGCAAAGAGTCAGAGATGGCTTAGAGACTAAAAACAAACAAACAAAAAACAACAAAGTCTTACAAATACTCTTTCAGATAAGATGATTGTCCCCCCTTGACAGATAAGGAAGTTATCAAAGTAAATAAAGCCTTTTCACTGTCTTTCTCAAATTGTTTTTAAACCTCATAAACAATAAAGCTCAAACAAACAAACAAAAAATACACATGAAGCTGCTGCTTACTGTAATTTAAGAGTCAAATGAATAAATGACACAAAATGGTTTTCTACATGTTTCTCACATCTGGCCAAGTTCAGTAGTACATTTCCAATTCAAGTCAAAACTCGGAAAGGAATCACAGCAACAGAATAAATTTGCCAGTATCTTCTGTCAAGGCCCTTTCCCTCTTTTCCTGCAGGGCAGCAATGTCAGAAAGTGAGAGATGTCTGCATTCCTGAGTTATTAAATATAACCTTTCAGTTCTCACCTCCTTTCATTTTCTTGCTCTCTCCAAGCTCAACTCACACCCTGTGTTCCAGCCATGCCAAAATACTTTTAGTGCACTTGGTCTCTGTCATGTGTTTTTGAATAAGGTGTTATTTTCTCTGAAAAGTCATCTCCCCCTCTATTGCATCCAGAGAGTGCCTGCAGCATTCAGGATTCTATCCATCTGCTCATACACTCAAACAGTATGTTTTTCTCCATTATTTCTTTTTGGCTGTGCTGGGTCTTCACTGTTGCACGGGCCTTTCTCCAGTTGCGGTAAGCAGTAGCTATTCTCTAGTTGCGGTGCTTGGGCTTCTCATTTCAGTGCCTTCTCTTGTGAAACACAGACTCTAGAGCAGGAGGACTTCAGTAGCTGCAACTCATAGGCTCAGTAGCTGTGGCTCCCAGGCTCTAGAGAACACGTTCAAAAGTGGTGGTGCATGGGCTTAGTTGCTCTGCACCACATGGGATCTTCCCAGATCAGAGATGGAACCTGTGTCTCTCCTGCATTGGCAGGTGGATTCTTTACCACCCCCAGCGAAGCCCCTCAGAGAGTATTTGAAAGTGAAAGTGAAAGTTGCTCTGTCATGTCTGACACTTTGTGATTCCATGGACTTCTCCAGGCCAGAATACTAGAGTGGGTAGCCATTCCCTTCTCCAGGGCAATCTCCCCAATCCAGGGTCTAACTCAGGTCTCCTGCATTATAGGCAGATTCTTTACCAGCTGAGCCACAAATTGAACATTATTATGAGGCAGATAGGAGGTGGGAGAGGGAACAAGGTCACTGTTTTGATGAAATTTTCATTTTACTGCAGACAGACAAAGTTAAGACAAAAGGATGGATGAGGCAGGGAAGGAAGGAAGGAAAAGGAGGAGGGAGGTAAAGAAGAAAAGAAAGAGGAGCAGGCAGTACTAACTCATTATGGCTAGTGTTAGATGAGTCATATGACAGTGACACTGAGTGTCAGGAATCTGGTCACTTAAGCTGAGCTCTGAATGACAAGAGGGAGCCAGTCATGCAGAGCCCACTAATTCAAAGGCTCTAAGCTAGACAGCAAGCCTGGTTCTCAAGAACTGAAAACAGCCAGCATGGCTGAGGTGCTGCCAGAGGGCAAGGCAGCTGCCAGACCCCACTGACTTCATAAGGCCTGTAAGAAGTTTAAATTGAAAATTTGAAGCCGGGGATTGATAGAGTCTATTGTATTTTAATAAATTCCTCTGGCTATTGAGTGCACCATTGGGCTTTAGGGAGTTAGGTATAGTAGCAGGCAGATCAGTTAGGATACAGGTGCAAGAGGCATCAGGGCGATTCCTTTTTTTCTGTGCTCACACATTTTGCAAAGACTCAATATTAACATTACACATTCTTTAAAAACAGATTTAAACTTTTTCCTCTTTTACTAGGTAATCAGATTTTTGAAATCAGGAATGAATCATCATTCCACAATAAACATTCCCTGGCATAAATAAAGTAATGGAAGAATGAACCAATAAAACAAGGTCCCTGCCCTCAGAAAGCTTAAAGTCTCTGACACAGACATCCATTCAACCAACCAGAGTGCAGAGTAGATCATTCACACTGTGAAAGAGATAAAAAGCATTATATGTGAGGACAGAGGAAGGAGAAAGTGGATTATCCAACTGACTGTGTGATACTGAATCAGAACATCAGAGTCTGTCGTTCCTTTTTTTTTTTTTTTTTTTAACACAGTGGGATGTTGAAACAAAGTGGCAGGAGTCTGACAGAGAAACGGTTGGGTCTATTTCCCCTTCTAGTGCCACGGGTTTAGATAAGGGCTGTATTTAGACTCGGAATTCTGGGTCAACATGCAACTCAATAAATCTGTTGAGAAATGATTTCTCTCTGCTAGACTATTTTAAAAAAAGTAAACAAGAGTGTCAGATTACTTTTGGATTGTTCAAATTATAGCAAAACCCTGACATTTAGGAGAAATGTTCACGTTCTAAATGTTCTTCTTGGAGTTATACAATGATCAGCCATGAAGAAGAGTCAAGTATGTTTCTAGTGTATTCCTTTCCTCTGTTTTAAAAAACTTTTTAAAGCCATTATTAAAAAAAAAATTTTTGGCCATGCCATGTGGCATTTGGGATCTTAGCTTCCCAACCAGCAATCACCCAGCATTTTAACCACTGGATTGCCAGCTAAGTTCTTCCTTCTGTCTTTTTGGTAGTTCACCCTCCCCAGGGGGCTCCTTTATCTCCACCAAAGCATTTAGAGCCTTCAAGTTGCACAACTACACACCTTTTCCTTTTCTCTCCTTTCCCTTTCTGTTTCACTCCCCCTTCTCAATCTTCCTCAATTATCCATCCATCTACTTATCATCAGTTAGTTTTTGCCTCCTAACAAAACACCACAATATTTGACTTAAACTATTTATAATGTCTCACAATCCAGTATTCTGGCCTGGAGAATTCTGTGGACAGAGGAGCCAGGCAGGCTACAGTCCATGGAGTTGCAAAGAATTGGACAGGACTGAGCAACTTTCACTTCACTTCAATTCTGTGAGTGATCTGCCTAGCTCTTCTTCATTAGGCCAGCTCATCTGGGGCTGAATGCTCTAAAATAGTTCCCTCAGATCCTCTGGAGAAGGAAATGGCAATCCACTCCAGTATTCTTGCCTGGAGAATCCCATGGACGGAGAAGCCTAGTGGGTTACAGTCCACGGGGTCGCAAAGAGTCGGACACAACTAAGCGACTTCACCTTCCTTCCTCAATGTCTGGGGCAACAGCCAGATCACCTAGGATGCTAAGGCCCTTCTTCATGTAGTCTCTCATCTTCAAGAATGTCTGTCCACATGATGACACAAAGGTCTCAGTAACAAGAGAAAGAGATCTAACTAGTCCATTCTAAAGGAGATTAGTCCTAGGTATTCATTGGAAGGAATGATGCTAAAGCTGAAACCTCAATACTTTGGCCACCTCATGAGAAGAGTTGACTCACTGGAAAAAGATTCTGATGCTGGGAGGGATTGGGGGCAGGAGGAGAAGGGAACGAGAGAGGATGAGATGGCCGGATGGCATCACAGACTTGATGAACATGAGTTTGAGTGAACTCTGGGAGTTGGTGATGGACAGGGAGGCCTGGCGTACTGCAATTCATGGGGTCACAAAGAGTCGGACACAACTGAGCAACTGAACTGAACTGAACAAGAGAAAGAAAACCTAATTTGAAACACTTTTAAAGCCCCTGCATCACATTTTCTAATGCCCCATTAGCCAAAGAAAGTTAGCTGTCCAAGCCCAGATTCAAAGAATAGAGAAGTAAACTCAACTTTTTGATGTGAGTCACAGCAAAAATTCCATTGTAAAGGGATATGCATATGGAGATATGTAAGTAAATTGTGAGCACGTTGTGATCCATCACACTATCATTTTGTAGAAATACCTTAAATTTAATTCACACTGCAGCGATACTGAGGACTTCCAGATGTACAAGCTGGGTTAAGGAAAGGCAGAGGAACCAGAGATCAAATTGCCTACATTGACTGGATCATAGAGAAAGCAAATTATGCTTGACAAATGGAAAGGAGTGTGTATCAATGACTTGACTTACCAAATACCTCGTACATAGCTGCTCAATAATTTGCTCAATACTGTGAATTAGTTAATTTATGTGTACATGAGTGTAAGTATATATGTGAGCCTAATAGTGGATCAAGACAGAAGGAGGAATTTGGGCAAGTAAAAACATCAGCTCTCTTCCAAATATACCACCCCCTGCCCACCGTGGGGTCAAGAGACAACAGCAGTGTGCAACAGACATGGGCTTAAAAGCCTGCTGAACATACTACCTGTGTAAACTTTAGCAAAATTAGTAACTTCTCTAAACCTTAGTGCCCTCATCTATCAAATGGGCATAATAATGCTACAGGGTCACTATAAAAATTAAACAGAATGATAAACACAGAATACCTAAACCAACACATGACACCTAAGAGATATTTAGTAATTAACAGGGAGCAGAAGCCAAGTCTAGCTTCCCACACAAATGCCATTCTTTACTCCTTCCTTCCCTCAGCCCTAGTGCCACTTTCCCTTGGTGGTTGGCCTTCTTCCACCTGCCTGCCTTTGATCAGCCCAATCAGAGAAATGAGGATGACAGGAAGTGTGAAAATTCACCTTTCCCCACTTTAGGTTCTATCAGCAATATGTCATTCCAACTGTGTCAGTAGCAAGTAATGGGAAAGAGTGATTCATCTTACCTCTAAACTGAGCCTCTTGCTACTCATTGTCTGCCATTTTGGTTTTGCAGAAACCTACAGCAGAAAACGACTACCTAGCCCCAGATTTGGCAACATCATTTATGCATTGAGGAGGTCTGGTGAGATTTCACTCAAAGTCTGTAGACAGAACACATGACCCTCTTTCGCTATTTTCCCACTTCACATTTCACTGAAATACCTGTTTAAAAAATAAATTCATAATAAATCCAAGCATAAGAGAATGAAAGACTTCTATGTATTTCTCCAAGATATGCAGAGGATGGGATCATAGGTTGTCTGGATTCAAATGTCATCTCTGTCAGTCATAAGCTATATGACTTTGGACAACTCTGTTTCCTTATATAACAGTGAAAAATTATAGGACCTGTTGTCTTGGGTTGTTGTGTGGGTTGGCCAAATTATATGAAGCACTAGCATACTTCCTGGAAGACAGTTCAACAAAAGTTAGGTTTCACTGTTATAAACAGAAGACAAAGAGTTTCCAACTACGAAATTACAGAGAAGAAAGCTGGAAGTCCAAAGCTTGAAACTGGCAAGAATTCCAGGGAAAAGTGAATGAAAAATCAGGGGTATTAGTTTTATATTTACAAAAAAGCTTGAGAGTCCATCTTCACCCCATTTTTACTCTTACATCTACATGCAGGGGTGATGCGTTCCCCAGTTAAACTAAAACTTTAGAGAAGTCTTCTCAAAAGAAGTTGAATAACTTCTCTGTGAAGGGCTAAGGCTCCTGTTGTGGATGCTTGATAAATTAAGTAGTATTCCTATTTTTATTGACTAAATAAATGATTTAACTTTAAAGAATCACAAAATAATACATGAGGGAAAAAAAGGAATTCACAACCTAGGCAACTTTTCTGAAAGTTCACTATGTCAAAGATAAGAGCCTAAACATTTTTCAGAGAAGAAACAGGTTATCTACAAAGAAATGAGAATCAGCCTGGTGTCAGTCGCCTCCTCAGCAAAACTGGTTGGCAGAAGATAATGGAAAAATGCGTTAAAAGTTCTGAGTGGGAATTCCTTTGAAATTAGAATTATATACCTATCTAAATTATTTTTCAAGTTCAAAAGATAATTTTAGAGATGTAAGACCTTAGAAAATTTTATCTCCCATGCATATTTTATGGAAAAAAATAGTGGGGGGTGTACTAGAGCAAAAAGAAAAAATAATCCAAGAAAAATAAGGTCATGGAAACCAAGAAACAGGTGAACATGACAGCCAAGAAAAAAAAAAATCTATGAAAAGTAATTAGATACAAGTTGTTTAGCTGGCTTAGAAAATCATGTTGAAATACTCCTGAAGAAAATATTAATAATAAACTGGATGATCTTTGACAAGATGATTGCATACTATAATTCTGCCCACAAGAAAAAAAAATCAGAATTTTCAAACAAACATGATGTATAAAGAAATCACGGTCTAAACATAAAACAGAATAAACCACGTGGTATTTAATACACTGAAAAAGCAGAAACAATTTGACCTTGGTACCTTGAAATATTATTGAAATATTCTTCTTCAGCTAGTACAGGTTAATTAATACAAGGTTATATCTCCTTCTTTATAGGTCTAATCATACTACTTTGTACCTTAAGTAATAATACTCACATTATATAATAGTAAAAACGTTTTCTCCTTAGAAAATTTTTTTTGACTCAGCCTATTGGCAAAGTGTAGAATAATCAACCATTCAGAACACCTCAAGTGACAGAAACATTGATATTATAAAAAGTTGGAACATGTAAACAGGGCAGAGATGGAAGAAAGTACATGGGGCATTAATTTCCTCATTTTATATAATTGTGATTACAAATTTCTGAAGTTTATAGACCAAGAAAGAAATACTAGTATTATTAACAGATATAAAGGTCACCTCTCAGGATCTGTTTTGTTTCTTGAAAACCTAACTTGTTTATACACACTTTGTCTCACAGAGGCTTGGCCATAAATGTCAAAACAACTAAAGGTATGGGAGTACTGGGGGAAATAAAAGTGTCTATCATCAAAGTGTGTGGCTTCTACAGAAGTTTGGCCATTTTCTTATGCACCCTAACTGCAAATTACCCAAGCATATTTAATATATCCACATACTTCCATCAGCTTCCATCTGTGTAGTTCTCATTGTTTCCATCGCATGTAGAAGTATAAGCCTTTAAAGTTGAAAAGGATATCAGAAACTCTTAAGTTCACCTTCTGTTTTTCATAGGTGAGGAAACTGAGACCACACAAAGTCAACTGACTTGATAAAGTCCAACAGCAATTAAATGACAAATTAGTCCTAGAACTAAGTATTATAAGTCCTTGGGCAATGTTTCATATAATTAGGGAATGTCTATTGTATAAATAAATGCACATGCAATTTCTAACTTTAAAATAGTGTATTCCATTACTTGTATATAGTAGTAACTATTTTATTACATAAAATGTTTTATGTTTTATATGCTAATATGATCTCAAGTAGATTTACAAATTCTTTGTGAAGTTTCACATCTCTTAGCTCCTCTCTGCTTTATTTTTTAAAAGGGTGTGTTTTTAAAAAATATTTATTATTTAATTGATTGTTCCAGGTCTTAGCTACAGGTAGGTGGGATCTTTAATCTCTGTTGTGGCATGTGGAATCTTTAGTTGATGTGAACTCTTAGTTGAAGCATGTGGGATTTTGTTCTCAACCAGGAATCAAACCCAGGTCCCCTGCATTGGGAGCATGAAATCTTAGACATTGGATCACCAGGGAAGTCCCAGTTCCTCTTTGTTTTTTCAGATGAATTGGGCTATAGCAAGCTTCCTACAAAAAAGGATTGCTTTATTGTTTCTCTTCTGTATTTTTTTAAGTCTATTTGGAGCCATTTCAAACTTATAGAAAAGTTGTTCAAAGGGAACCTGATTACTGTTTACCAAGATTTAGCAAAATTAAACATTTTCTCTTTTCTTATCTGTCAATATCTATCATCAGTCTATTATATGTTATACATTTTTAAATATATGTATTTTTCTTATCCATGTGAGAGTAGGTTGCACACACCATACCCCTATATCCCTCTATACTTGAGTTTCTTTCCTAAGAACAAGAATTTTCTTTTACATAGTAACAGTATAATTAACTACGCCAAAACCTTTGACTGTGTGGGTCACAACAAACTGTGGAAAATTCAAGAGATGGGAATACCAGACCACCTGACCTGCCTCTTGAGAAATCTCTATTCAGGTCAAGAAGCAACAGTTAGAACTGGACACGAAACAACAGACTAGTTCCAAATCGGGAAAGGAGTATATCAAGGCTGTCTTTTGTCACCCTGCTTATTTAACTTATATGCAGAGCACATCATGTGAAATGCCGGGCTGGATGAAGCACAAGCTGGAATCAAGATGGCCAGGAGAAATACCAATAATCTCAGATATGCAGATGACACAATCCTTATGGCAGAAAGTGAAGAGGAACTCAAAAGCCTCTTGATGAAAGTGAAAGAAAAGAGTGAAAAAGTCGGCTTAAAGCTCAACATTCAGAAAACGAAGATCACGGCATCTGGTCCCAT
>SJYC01057982.1:0-16714 GCA_006408675.1 Madoqua kirkii
CCTTATGGCAGAAAGTGAAGAGGAACTCAAAAGCCTCTTGATGAAAGTGAAAGAAAAGAGTGAAAAAGTCGGCTTAAAGCTCAACATTCAGAAAACGAAGATCACGGCATCTGGTCCCATCACTTCATGGGAAATAGATGGGGAAACAATGGAAACAGTGACAGACTTTATTTTGGGGGGCTCCAAAATCACTGCAGATGGTGATTGCAGCCATGAAATGAAAAGAAATTGCTCCTTTGAAGAAAAGTTATGAGCAACCTAGACAGCATATTGCAAAGCAGAAACATTACTTTGCCAACAAAGTTCCATCTAGTCAAAGCTATGGTTTTTCCAGTAGTCATGTATGGATATGAGAGTTGGAATATAAAGAAAGTTGAACGCCGAAGAATTGCTGCTTTTGATTTGTGATGTTGGAGAAGACTCTTGAGAGTCCCTTGGACAGCAAGGAGATCCAACCAGTCAATCCTAAAGGAAATCAATCCTGAATATTCATTGGAAGGACTGATGTTGAAGCTGAAACTCCAATATTTTGGCCATCTGATGCGAAGAACTAACTCATTTGAAAAGACCCTGATGCTGGAAAAGACTGAAGGTGGAAGAAGGGGATGACAGAGGAAGAGATGGTTGGATGGCATCACTGATTTGATGGACATGAGTTTGAGTAAGTGCCGGGAATTGGTGATGGACAAGGAAGCCTGGTGTGCTGCAGTACATAGGGTCACAAAGAGTGGAACATGACTGAGAGACTGGACTGAACTGAGTATAAAATTAACAAACTTATGATACTTAACATTGATATAGCACTTTAAAATATACATTTCAACTTTACCAATTGTGCCAATAGTATCCTTTTCCGTTTTTTCCCCCTAATTCAGGATATTGTCTAGGATGGCATACTACATTTTGTTACCATGTTTCTTTAGTCTTATTTAATTTGGAACTGTTCCTCAGCCTTCGTCTTTCAGACCACTGGCATTCCTGATGAGTACAGGCCAGTTATTTCACTGAATATACTGATTAAAACTCAGATTTCTCTGTTGTTTCTGGTAATTAAACTCAGATTACCCAATTTTGGTTTGATTGCTACATGACTGATGCTTCTTTCTCATGGTTTCACATTTGAAGGTGCTGGATGTAACCTTGCCTCTTTTTGGTGAGGTTAATGTAAGTCTACTTATTTAAGATGTCATCCCATTTCTCCACTGTAAACTGTTTTTTTCCCTTTAAAAATTAATTAATTCATGAAGAGAGAACTTAAAACTATGTAAAGATCATGTTCCTAATTAAGTTTTCCTCCCTGCAGTTTTAGCTTATTGATCATTCTAAGTTGAATCAATTTCAATGAGATGGTTGCAAAATGGTAATTTACATTTTATTTATTACCTATTCGCTTTCTATATCTACCAGGCAGTAAGGAACTGCTTTCTTTAATTCCTTATTTATTAACAATTTGGACCCATGAATTCTCATTTAATTCATGTATTTATTACTGTACCTCTCTATTTTTTCTCTTTTCATGCACAAATTGTCTTATATTTGGCCTGTGGGAACTCATTCAAACTGGCTTCTGTGTACTTTTGATAGGTTCTCTTCATTTTTTGAGTACAGCCCTTTTGGGGGTGCATATATATATATATATATATTTATATATATATCTCAGGCTCATGGTGAACTCTCACTGCTGTTACCCAGGAATCAGCCATTTTCAAAGAGTCCTCATTCCTTTTAGCCAGGAATGGTAGATTGAGTTTTGAAGTTGACATCATGCAGGTCAATCATGTCCTAAAACACACTTCTTAGTTTAGTAAAAAACAGAATCAGAACTGAAAATATAATAGGTCTCATCCAGAATGGAAATACTTTATGCTTGATTTTTTTTTTTTCTCTTTTCCAGGATTAGGTAGTAGATGTGAGAAATGAATCCACAGCAACAAAATGGGCTGAAGTATGTGTAAAGATTTTAATTACCACATGAAATTAGTCTACAAAACAAATCAATTAAAAATCTAGTATTTTAAGTGAGTTGAAAATCATTAGAATTCCAAATGAAAATATAAGTTCTTTCTTGGAGTTCTTCAAAAAAACTCAGCTTGAAATAGTATACAAACACAAACTCAAAATATGTTTTTAAGCACACAATATGAAATACATAATATGAGAAAGCTAATTATGAAATACAAAATTTTAAACCCTTCATGTTTGGCATAAAAAAAGTGCTAACATTTTATGAATTGAATTAAGGAGATTTAACAAAAAAGTAGACACTCGTAAGAACTCAAATAAAAAGGATGTATATGAAACACATAAAACTATAAAAGCATATGTAATACGATGCCCGCTCTACTTGAATAGTGTACAATCACTTTCCAATTCAAACTGCATTTCTTTTAAAATTTGACATTTTTTTTTTAAAAGAGCTAGCTGAGAAAGCAAATACAAAAAGACTTGATATTATATCAAACATGGTATTACAAAGGCAGGCTGGAATGCATGTTTTTTGCCCAAGAAAAGCAGGCCAGCCTAAACCAGAGTGTCCCATAGTGGCTATTCATTGTGAAACCAGCTTGTTACAATACCTCTTCTCCAGCCATAAGGCAATTAAATATCTAAGAATATGGACAGTCCTTCAGTTGCTTCACAAGTGTTAAAACCAGCACCAGAGCACGTTGTAACTCACCAGATGTTGTAATTAAACGTGGGAACTCACACTTCCGGGTGGCCATAAAACCTCTATTTAGGTGGGAGCCTGTACCATCCACAGTTGTAGCCAACCTGAGATTAGACACTGATGTGGGGGACATACCTGGCTTCACCCTCTTACAAACACATCCTCACACAATTCTTTGGTTTATTTCATATTCCCCAGGTTTCTCGGCTGCCACATTTGTAATAGTGAAAAAGAAATTTAGATCAAAAGAGACCGCAGGGCAAGACAGGAGTCCAGGAGCAGGACTGGACTAGAGTTTCCAGGTCCTGCTGTTTTCTTTCAACTAATGAAATAAGTGAACATAAAAGAGGAGGCCAGGTTAAAAACAGAAGGGAAGCTGGGCAAGAAACAGCAATAAGACATCAGCTAGAAAGGATCAATGTTAGTTGTGCCAGACCTGCTGAGTCTTGCTCATTTCGAGGGAGGCTACCACCTATTGGTGAGACTACAGAGATTTGGAAAGAAAATACACACCACACACACATTATATATTTACACATATATACTCCTAGTGTTCTAGGAGATTACAGCATACTACAGTGGAAATATTCCCGATTCCAGTTGTAACTGACGGACATATTCCTCAGACAAATGGCCTCAGCTGGAAGAGCTATTCATTAACTGGACTCTCCAAGCAGCACCTCTCATCAGGTGTTGAACAGGAAATGCAGCCTTCCAGGAGGCCTTGACTCAGCAGGAAGCAGCAGCTGTAGAGGAGAATTACCTGATTTACCTGCTCCAAAAAAGTGGTAATGCTGGATGCAGAGTGGATAAACTCCAATTACCTTTTGAAACAAAATGAGAAGGAATTAACCCAGAGGAAAGTGGGACCAGGAGTTGCGGAGCTGGTCACTCCTCTCTGCCTGGTGATGTGGAGGAGGAAAGCCTGGCCACATTGGCTCACTGCCTGCCGCATTCCTAGAGGGGTGAATCAGCTGGCCTGAGGGGAAGCGGGAATGACTCAGGAGGACTGAAGACCCTGCGCTGTCATAGAGTACCAGGTGGTGTGAGGACTCCCCGTGGGATGGAAGGAAGGGAAGAGAGATCACATTGCCCATCGAGTCATGACCTGGTGACTAAGCTTGGGAGCCTTCCACTTACTGTTCGACTTGAGCTTCAGGAAAGAAGAGAATGGGTTTGCATTGCCCTATCACTGAGACTGTGTAACCTGTCTCAGTATCCCTCCCTCTGTTCCTGCCTCTGATTACATTTATGGCAGATCCTTGTGGAGGCTGGCTAACATCACCATTTTTTATATACTATAATATGTTTACACAATAAAGAACTCTGTCCCTCACACACCCATAGACCATCCTCTCATCATCTCCCTCTCCCTACCCCCTTCTTCCCTTCCACTCTATAAGAAAGAGACGCATAAGCAAGTTATAGAAAGTGTTCCTTTTATCAGACAACTAGCAGAGTATTACAGAAGGAAAGCTGTTTCAGTTTATTTCCTATATTTTTTATAGCGACAACATAATTATCATTGATGTTCATAATGGAGGTCTGCACAACTGCAAATTCTATATCCTGAAGGACTAAATTATATTCATTATATAGATGGATTTCTATTCCTTTTGTTGCATTCAGATTTTCAACAATCCATGTGTGGCATATTCGGCAGTGGTGATAATAAAGTAGAAAACTCCATTCTTTCTCATTCTTCATGGATGCTTCCTGAATCAGATACTGACAGGAACAGGAGAGAATAACGGCCTGGGATTCCTTTGGGAAGGTTGTTTTTTACAAACAGGATGAGTGCAGAGTAGATGGGCTGAAAAGCAAGGGCAAAATTCTCATTCTGGATTTGGATCTTTAATTGTAAAGAATAATCATTTTTAAAATACTATTACAAGCATCAGTATTCTCTAAAAAATAAACCTCAATTGTTTTCTGCCATTGATCACTTTTGTATATATTCTATTGAGATTGGGACAAGCTGAGGAATGAATTGTGACATTTAAAGATAGATGAGTTAACAAGGGGGTCCTCAAATAAATTTTTCTTTTTTGAAGTATAGTTGTTTTAAAATGTTATATTAATTTCTGCTATACAGCATAGTGCTTCAGTTTTACATACATACACACACACACACACACACACACACATATATTCTTTGTATATTGTTTTCCATTATGGTTTATCACAGGATATTGAATATAGTTCCCTGTGCTATACAGTAGGACCTTGTTGTTTATCCATCCTATATGTACTTGTTTGCATCTGCTAACCCCAATCTCCCACCCATCCCTCCCTGCCCACCCTCCCTCTTAGCAACCACAAGCCTGTTCTCTATGTCTGTGAGTCTATTTCTGTTTCACAAATAGGTTGATGTGTGTCACATTTTTAAAAAATATTTATTTATCTATTTAGCTGTGCTGGGTCTTGGCTGTGGCATGCAGGATCTTTAGTTGCAGCATGTGAACTCTTAGTTGCAGAGTGTAGGATCTAGTTCCCTCACTGGGGATTGAACCTAGGTCCACTGCACTGGGAACACCAAGTCGGCCCCTGGACCACTGGACCACCAGGGAAGTCCTGTGTCATATTGTAGATTACACATATAAATGGGGTCACAAAGAGTCAGACATGACTGGGCGACTGAACTTAAATGATATCATATGGTATTTGTCTTTCTCTTTCTGCCTTATTTTACTTAGCATAATAATCTCTAAGTCTATCCATGTTGTTACACATAGCATTATTTCATTCTTTTTTTTATGGCCAAGTAGGATTCCATGTATATATGTACCACATCTTCATCTATTCACGATTCCATGTCTTGACTACAGAATATTCTTTTAAAGGGAAGTGAAAAGAAAGCTAAGAGATTGCCTTGTTTGATCGCCTGATCTGGATGACAGATGAAAACTGGATTTAGTTATAAAGATAGGTACTAGTATTGGAACGCAATGACATTTTATCACTAAGCCTCATACACAGAGTTAAGTACTTGACATTTCCTAAAATACACTGAGTTGGCTTCCCTGGTGGCTCAGAGGTTAAAGTGTCTGCCTCTAATGCAGGAGACCCTGGTTCAATCCCTGGGTCGGGAAGATCCCCTGGAGAAGGAACTGGCACTTCACTGCAGTATTGTTGCCTGGAGAATCCCATGGACGGAGAAGCCTAGTAGGTTACAGTCCACAGGGTCACAAAGAGTCGGACACGACTGAGCGACTTCACCTCACCTCACCAACTGCATGAAAATTTTCAGAGACCCTCCAGTGAAAGCGTTAGTGCTCAGTTGTGTCTGACTCTTTATGACCCCATAGACTGTAGCCAGCCAGGCTCCTCTGTCCACGGAGTTTTCCAGGCAAGAACACTGGAGTGGGCTGCCATTCCCTTCCCTAGGGGATTTTCCCAACCCAGATCAAACCCAGGTCTCCTGTACTGCAGGCAGATTCTTTATCATCTGAGCCACCGCCACCAGGGAAGCAGAGATCCTCTAAGAAAATTTTAAATGACAAAATTGGTACAATATGGAATAATTCAAATTTTAACCTCTTCTGTGAATCTTCTGTATCTATAGGCATTTAATACCAATAAGACCTTAAGCTATTCTGGTGTTTAGTATGTGAAAAACTAAAACTAAAAACTTGTTTTGCTGATCAAATCAAGCAAACCTTACCATGGTAGAAGCATATTGAGAATTTTAGAGGTGAATATTAAATTGTGTAAAAGTCAAGGCAAGATCTCCTTTCTTACAGTTAACTATTACTAGAAAAATTCATATATGACATTTAAAATCAGACAATAGCATTTAAAAGAATGGTACAAATGCCAGTTGAAGGGACTAGATTCACAGCTCATATTCTTATGGTCCTGAGAAGTCTTCATAAACTTTCAAAGCAAAATTCTCAAGTCCAACATACTAATGGCCATAGAGTTCCCCAGAGCAAAGTTTTCACACATGCCTGGGACAGTTGGTGAGTCTCAGTCTTTGAAGTGAGGTGCCTGGAGTTAATAACCAGACTGGCTGATTGTGGCCCTGCCTCTCTTCACTTTTGCACCCAGGTGAAAGGAGGAGCTGACACCACTTGTGTAGACAGCAATTTTGTGCTAAAAGCTAGGAATCAAACAAGTGAAGTCTCACAGCTGCTTACTATGACCTGTTTTCTTTCTATGGAGTGAAAATCTAGACTTCAACATAAGCTTAGAAATGATTGAAAACTGAATACAGCTCTCAAGATGAATAGGATTAAATATTAGACAACTTAAAAATCCATTAATAAAATAGTTCAATAAATAGTATTATAAAGATTTGAAGAAATTATAAATATGAATCTATTAAATGTTACTATTTATAAGATCATGTCTTAAAATTGCCTAAAATTTCATTGTGAACTTTCTACTAACCTTCATTTTGCCTCATTAATGCTAAAGACTGATTTTCAAAGTATGGATTTAACGTAGCCAGCTCACAAATATTTGTCCTAAAAGGAGTCAGGTAGAAATATAATATTAAATTTCAGGTCCTAATTTTGTTTTAAAAATGTCTGTTAAAGTAGTTATAAAACTGAGAACTATGGCAGTGGGTTTTTTTTTTTCTTTTAATTTCTTGTTTGCTTTCACTTGTGTTTTATAATTTCTATATGTTTATAATTTTTACAATCAGACAAAAATACATTAAGGCAGAGCCAAACCCTAAAAAGAGGCTTTCACCTGCCCACCAGCACACCCAGATATGCCCATGCAGTAAAAGAGAAGAGGTGGAATATATTTCATTGCACAACTAGTATTTATTGAGAGCCTGCTATACATTAGATGCCATGGTATGTCCTGGATAGTTATGGAGCCTCCATGATCCCTGGAGCCCATCTCCTCTTTCTAAAACAATCTTACTCCATACCTTATCCCCATCAGAAGAGAAACAACATGGATAACCATTAGCTGGACCCAAATTTCAAATCCACGAAAGCAATATCAAAATTTAACATAAGACTTCAAAATGAACTGAATCCTGAATTAAACCCAGGGTAAAGCAAAGTAAAATTAATCTAAACTAAGTATATATCCATAATTGCCATATATGTTTATTTTTTGGTTGAGCTGGGATTTAGGCCACAAAGGACTTTTTTTTTTTTAGTTTCAGCATGCAGAATCTTTAGCTGTGGCATGTGCGATCTATTTCCCTGACCAAGGGTTGAACCCAGCCTCCCTGCATTGGGAGCTTACAGTCTCAGCTACTGGATCACCAGGGAAGTCCCTGTTTATTAGTTTTTATTATTTAATAAAGAACAAAAGAAAAGGGAATCCTCTATATTAAGTACCAATTTTTCACTAGGCATTAAGCATTATAATTTATAAGATACCTATAATTTAATCAACACAATAATTATATATCAGTCCTTATTTTTCAAATGGAGAAACTTATCCATATCACCAAGCTTAAGAAAGCAGAGCTAAAATTATAATTTACTTGTTCTAATTTCAAAGACAAACAATCTATCAATTTCTCACAATTACTAGGGAAGCAGGGGGAGGGGGGGCTTGAGGTGAAGTTCCAAGTACTGTATAAATACAACTGATAATTAAGTAAAAGTTTCTTTTAAAAGCATTTTTCCTCAGTCACGTATTCTACCAAGGCAACCAAAGAAAAAGAAGACAAATGGATGATTAATATTGGTCTTTTTCTGCCTATGGGTAGATACTGTCGTAGGAGTCTTAAAACAGACAAGATACTGGAGCAGAAAACACAAAGAAGCCAAAACTCCCAGTTAATTCATAAAAAAATAAACCTATGAAAAATTGTGAATGGTCTCTTTAAAACTGTATCAGGTACTATCAACACCTCTTGTTTTATTAATAATTCCTTCTGATATACACTGTAGCTTAAGAAGCTAATCTTTATAAGACACTGAAACGTAAAAAAACTTGTGCTTCACTTATACAAGTTTGCTATAATTTAAAACTATTGAGTCAAATTTTAAAATAAAATTCCAAATACCTGGTCCAGACATAATCTTTTAAATTCAGTTATCTCCATTTATTGGGAAACAGTTTTACTTGGCCACTACTTATGTGATTTTGACTAAATCCATTCCTTCTTTGCAATGTAAGTTTCCTATTTTAAAACAATAGGAACTAGGTAGCTATAAATTCAACGAATCTGAAAACAGTGACTATCGGTTTTTATTCCAATGTTTTATGTAGGTTGTATGAAAATGGAAGAATTTTATTTTTGTTTCAGAACTTTTGTTTACACTGCTTCCTATTGCATGATAAAACACATAGGTAAAATATCTTTTGTAATGTGAAGCCAAAACTATTTTTATAATAACTCTAAAAAAATTATTTGTCCTTTCATTATATCAACATTTAAACCTGCAATGCAAAAAAAAGTCCAGAAAAAATCTGTGCTAGTGTCTTAGCATAAATTCAAGCAATGACACCAAATTGTACTTACTAGTAATTGTATTCCACACCACTAGGCACTTGCACTTAAGAAAATTGAAAAAAAGGTAATATCACACTTAGGAATACACTTGAAAAATATTCTGTGTGACAGAAAATGAAATAAGCATTAAAGCACTTCTGCATCCAGAAATAATTCAGGGAATGGCAACCCACTCCAATATTCTTGCCTAGAGAATTCCATGGATAGGGGAGCCTGAGGTAGGCTCTGTGGGGTCACAGAGTCGGACACTTTCTCCAGGAAAAGCTCTTGTGTAATTGTTTGGGCAATGAGTTAAACTAGCCTTGTTAACATATCACTGTTCTACTTGAATAAATGACTGACACACTATGGTTACTCAGACTTGAGTATTTGGAAATATTATTTTAAAAATGTAAGCTTGGAACTTAGGGTTATCAATCATTTTTGTCTGCCTGGGATTAAAGGGTCTAGGGACACAGCTATTCTCATTGTAAAAATGGCAAAAGTACAGGGCATAGTGGAGCAGGTTGGTCACTTTGTTGTCACTTCAGTAAAATAATTAGCAGTATGTGTTACCAAAGATGACACCTTCAATTTTTAATCAAAAGCTAAAAGTTAGGAAAACTTGTATCCTATACTCTGAGCTTATCAATTTCCTGGCAGCTAAAAACATTTTGGATAAAATTGGAGGTGCTACTAAATACTAATGTGACTTTTTTAATATTGTATAATGAAATGTACTTACATTTGCAAAATTAAAATTTTCAAAATTAGCAAATCAGTGTTTTCCAAATAACCAATGCATGATGTTACAGAATTCATTCAAAGTACATGATAGCCAAATTTCACTAATCCAGACATTAAGGAGATGTACAAAAATATGAAACAGTGTCATTCATTTAATTATTAATACTGTGTTTAAGAAAATATTTCTTTATTAAAACATTAGTATGTTTTTATTTTTATTTAAATTTTTAACTTAAATTTTTAATTTAGATTTTATTTTATATTTTATTATATTAAACATTCGATGTTAATATGAGATGACTTATTTAACTAAATATTTCTTAAAATTTTCTAGTTTTGTGGTAGGTTATCAATAAGTGAAGTGAAGTGAAGTGAAGTCACTCAATCGTGTCCTAAAGTGAAGTCGCTCAGTCATGTCCAACTCTTTGCGACCCTGTGGACTATAGCCCACCAGGCTGCTCCGTCCATGGGATTCACCAGGCAAGAATACTGGAGTGGGTTGCCATTTCCTTCTCCAGGGGATCTTCCCTACCCAGGGATCAAACCCAGGTCTCCCACATTGCAGGCAGAGGCTTTAACCTCTGAGCCACCAGGGAACTGACAAAAATAAGAGCTTTTTTGTGATTCTCAGTAATTCTTAAGAACAAAAACGTGTTTTAGGATTGAATATTTGAGAACTGCCATGAAAAATGAAAGTGCAGGTCACTCTGTAGTGTCTGACTCTGTGACCCATTGATGGTAGCCTGCCAGGCTCCTCTGTCCATGGAATTCTCCAGGCAAGAAAACTGGAGTGGGTAATCATTCTCTTCTCCAAGGGATCTTCCCAACTCAGGAATCAAACTCAGGACTCCTGCATTGCAGGCAGATTCTTTACTGACTGAGCCCCCAGGGAAGCCCAAGAACTGCCATCAGTTCAGTTCAGTTCAGTCGCTCAGTCATGTCCGACTCTTTGCAGCCGCATGATCACAGCATGCCAGGCCTCCCTACCCATCACCAACTCCCGGAGTTCACTCAGACTCACATCCATCAAGTCTGTGATGTTATCCAGCCATCTCATCCTCGGTCATCCCCTTCTCCTCCTGCCCCCAATCCCTCCCAGCATCAGAGGCTTTTCCAATGAGTCGACTCTTCTCATGAGGTGGCCAAAGTACTGGAGTTTCAGCTTTAGCATCTTTCCTTCCAAAGAAATCCCAGGGCTGATCTCCTTCAGAATAGACTGGTTGGATCTCCTTGCAGTCCAAGGAACTCTTGAGAGTCCTCTCCAACACCACAGTTCAAAAGCACCAATTCTTCAGTGCTCAGCCTTCTTCATAGTCCAACTCTCACATCCATACATAACCACAGGAAAAACCATAGCCTTGACTAGACGGACCTTAATTGGCAAAGTAACGTCTCTGCTTTTGAATATGCTATCTAGGTTGGTGATAACTTTTCTTCCAAGGAGTAAGCGTCTTTTAATTTCACGGCTGCAGTCACCAGCTGCAGTGATTTTTGAGCCCCCCCCAAATAAAGTCTGACACCGTTTCTACTGTTTCCCCATCTATTTCCCATGAAGTGATGGGACCAGATGCCGTGATCTTCGTTTTCTGACTGTTGAGCTTTAAGCCAACTTTTTCACTCTTTTCTTTCACTTTCATCAAGAGGCTTTTGAGTTCCTCTTCACTTTCTGCCATAAGGGTGGTGTCATCTGCATATCTGAGGTTATTGATATTTCTCCCGGCAATCTTGATTCCAGATTGTGTTTCTTCCAGTCCAGCGTTTCTCATGATATACTCTGCATAGAAATTAAGTAAGCAGGATAACAATATACAGCCTTGATGTACTCCTTTTCCTATTTGGAATCGGTCTGTTGTTACATGTCCAGTTCTAACTGTTGCTTCCTGACCTGCATACAGATTTCTCAAGAGGCAGGCTAGGTGGTCTGGTATTCCCATCTCTCTCGGAATTTTCCACAGTTTATTGTGATCCACACAGTCAAAGGCTTTGGCATAATCAACAAAGCAGAAGTAGAACTGCCATGGTAGGTGATTAATGCTGTGACTTTTATCAAATTCCATTCTTTCCAAAATATTAGTCTCTTGGAATAGTAATATTCTAGTTCCAGAGATTTTTAGTTTTAATTTTGAAAATCAGCTTTATTATAATAAAAAAAAAGAATTTCAAGGGACCTTGGACTGTAATAGTCATTAAGATTTTCCCTCCCAAAAAAGGAAGAAAGAAGATTCAATCTTTAATATGATAACATTTGTGCAATTCTTCAACACAGTAAGAACCATGCTAGGAGAAGTTTTTAGAAGATTCTACTAAGTTCCATGGCTGTGATGCCTCCTGAGAAACATGTATGTAGGATAAGATGCAACAGTGAAAACCAGACATGGAACAATGGACTGGTTCAAAATTGGGAAAGGAAAGGAGTATGTCAAAGTTGTATATTTTCACCTTGCTTATTTAACTTGTGTGCAGATTACATCAAATGAAATGCTGAGCTGAATGACTCACAATATCAAAACTGCTGGGAGAAATAGCAACAACCGCAGATAGCAGATAAAACCACTTTAATGTCAGAAAGAGAAGAGGAACGAAAGAGCCTCTTATTGAAAGTAAAAGAGAAGAGTGAAAAGGTTGGCTTAAAACTCAACATTCAGAGAACTAAGATCATGGCATTCAGTCCTATTACTTCATGGCAAATAGATGGGGAAACAATGGACAGATTTTAAACAGTGACAGATTTTATTTTTTGGAGCTCCAAAATCACTGCATATGGTGACTGCAGCCATGAAATTTAAAAACGCTTGCTCCTTGGAAAAGCTATGACCAACCCAGACAACATATTAAAAAGCAGAGACACTACTTTGCTAACAAAGGTCCATCTAGTCAAAGCTGTGGTTTTCCAGTAGTCATGTATGGATGTGAGAGTTAGACTAGAAGGAAAACTGAGCACCAAATAATTGTTGCTTTTGATCTGTGGTGTTAGAGAAGGCTCTTGAGAGTCCTTTGGACTGCAAGGAGAACAAATCAATCATAAGGAAATCAGTCCTGAATATTCATTGGAAGGACTGATGTTGAAGCTGAAACTCTAATACTTTTGCCATCTGATGGGAAGAACTGACTCATTGAAAAAGACCCTGAGACTGGGAAAGACTGAGGGCAAGAGGAGAAAGGGGTGACAGAGGATGAGATGGTTGGATGGCATTACTGTCTCAAAGGACAAAGTTTCAGCCAACTCTGGGAGGTGGTGAAGGACAAGAAAGCCTGGCGTGCTGCAGTCCATGTGGTTGCAGACACGATTTAGCGACTGAACAAGAACACCACAGTTCCATTGAGCTGATTAGTTTTAAATACTCACTTCTTGAAAGACACAGTCTTTGATGAATTCCTAAGGAATGTCATGCTTTTGGGGACAATTTAAACCTTAACTGATTCCTAGCATCTTCTCCAAATTTAATTGGTGGGTGTACTAGACAAAAGCCTCAACTAGATCTTACAGCCCTCTAACTACTTTGTGAGGACTTCTGCTCTTTCAGAGGACAGAAGTTCTACCCTCCAGACAGTAAGGCTTCATGTGAGATCATCCAGTTTTGCACACCCAAGCGAGGATGGCTTCATTTACTCACTATGTGTTCAGAGGCATAACACAACTTTCTTGAGTTAGTTTACTCATTTGTAAAAACAGTACTAACATTCAGGAAAAAGTTTTTAGAATAATAGTGGCCTAGACAAGTATTCAGTAATTGTTAGCTTTTATTTTAAGAATAGATTAAGGAAAAGTCAATGAACTCAGATTAGAATTATAGAAATGTGGAGATTATCTATAAATATAATGGTCATTATTGGGACATTTACAAGGACTGAATGTGTGATAGGGCTTAGTGATCTCACAGACCTGAAGTTCTAGAAATTAATATATGAGAAGTTTGTATCTAATCAAGTTGCAAAAACATTTAAAATTCTAAGTGTAAAGAATGTCTTCATTCTTAGGTAGATTAATTCCAATGTTATTTTTATACCCTTTCAATTCAGTTCCTCTGTCATGTCTGACTCTTTGCAACCCATGGGCTGCAGCCTGCCAGGCTCCCTTGTCCATCACCAACTCCCAGAGCTTGCTCAAACTCATATCCATTGAATTGGTGATTACAAGTAAACTGAACAAGTTAAGACAAAGTTAAAAACCAAAGTATTATGATCCTCCACTTTTAAGACTATTAATATATATATTGTGTATTATCTGTAGCAGTTATATTTTTATTAGTTTTTAGCCTATATAAAAATTTCATAAAAATTCTCAAAATATACATTGTGATAATTTTGTAAATGTTTTCTACCTTTCTATATTTCCACTGTTTGTTTTCCCAAATGACCTCAATTTGTCAACAGTAAAGAAAAACATTAAAAAGAAAATCTTTTCCTAGGTAACATTCTTGTCAATATAGCACAATAAAAATGCATGTTATGTATCATAGGAATGTGACTTGCTGCTATTAGAAATCACATTAATTTTATTAAGTGACAACAAAAAGAAAGAAGCAAATGCATAACTGGTATACAATATTTTTGCCATGTAATCAAATGTTTCAGTGTTATCAGATACAATTTGACATAATCTTGACTTTATCACATTTTAGATTCTAATATAACCAGTGCAGCTTTCAGAAGTGAGCAAAAACTATCCTTCTGTTCCTATACTTGTACCATATCAATAAGCTGGTTCTGCAGAGAAACAGTTAGATTGCTTTCTCATCCTCTCTTCAGAAGGGAATACTTTTGGTTCGAGTGTTATGTTCCATGACACTGAATACATGTTTAATAATTTTTTCAACATTATTAAAACAATTTTAATTATCGACTGCTGGTTTGGTCTGCAAATGTTAACATTATGGTGATGAACTAGTTAAAGTTATGGTTCAGCTTTGCAATAAACGACCAACAGATCAAAAATACACATTTCTGGGAGCTGCTGCATAGTCCATCCTCCTAAAATTCAACAGAGGCCTGACTTGTGGGAGCACAGTATGTTCACATAGAGTACTGAATGTGCAATAGGACATTCTCCACTTCTAATTTCATAAACAAACATATGAGCCAAACCCTGACCTGCAGATGTCAAGAAAAGGAATACAGAGAGAAAAACTCTTAAAAACCAAAATTCTTATTCTTAAACCATATATGTTTATTTTCACAAATACTCTATTGACTCTCTTTACATAAATGTATTTTTTCAAATAATGTAGTATGTATTGCTACATCAACATCCTAAACATTCTACCAAAACAGTATTAGAACACTATAGGGAACATGTGTTCAAAGTTAAACATCACATTAAATCTATACCGCAAACTTTTTTTTTTTTTTTTTTTTTTGCTTGCCTGGCGTCTCTCTAAAGTACCACTCCCTTCAAATTCTGAATCTGTCTTTCTAGTTTGGTAACTTCATACCTGAATCCAGAGGAAGTGTATGGAAATTCTAGATCCAAGTAGTAGTAACCACAATGAATAATTCAGACTGAGCCAGTCAGAATGAATCCTCATCAAAGGCTGGGGTTACGAAATAATCTAAAGTAGTAGGATATATTAATACTACACTGCCCAAGAATAAAGCCCACCAAGAAGCACACAGTGTTGGCCGCTGGAGAAAGAGGAACTAAATCCTGTGTCATTATTTGAAGCCTCAAATCCTTCACTAACCAAGTTCAAATAACCTCTGAAATTCTTTAGTCATATAAGAAAATAATTCTTTTTTGTTTTAAGGGGCCATGAATTAGTCTCTAAGTAACTTCAGGCTTGCAAGGAAAAACATCTTCATTAATACAAGCTATTACTCTAGCAATTCAAAGGAAAAAATCCTTATATTTAACATCGATGAGATTGTAATAAATCTTATTTCCCCAATACACAAGGGGACTGTAAATCATTGGTTGATTATAAAGTTTTATATGACCTCAAAATATTAAGGTTTAGGTTCCATTTAACTATAAAACAATAGATAAGTACATAATCGTATAGCAATATATCATGTAAATTTTAACTATTATGTACAAAAGAAAAATTACGAGATAATATTAAGTGAAGGAATAAAAAAAAGCATTATACTTATTGTAATAATTGTGCTCAGTTAATTCAGTTGTGTCCAGCTCTTTGTGACCTCATGGACTATAGCCTGCCAGGCTCCTCTGTCCATGGGATTTCCCAGGCAAGAATATAGGAGTGGGTTGCTATTTCTTCCTTCAGAGGATCTTCCTGATCCCAGGATTGAACCCATGTTTCCTGAATTGGCAGCTGAATTCTTTACCACTGAACATTATAATAATTACAATTATGTAAAGTGGTATGTACATGGAGACAAGCAATTTTCAGCCCTGGGTGCATGTCAGAATCTCCTGAGAAATGTTAAAAATGTAAAACATGCTGATGCCTCAGAATTTCTGATTTAATTGGTCTGGGGTAGAGCCTAGATATTGGTATTTCCCTAGATGATTCTGAAGAGCAACCATTATCAGAAACTTTAGGGCAGAAAAAAGAAAAAAATAATAAGCCCACTTAAAATAAGCCAAGATATATTTCATTTTTATACATTCACTTAATCACAAATTGAAATATTTATATACTCATTGGTCCTTCTTTGTGTTGGCATTTCTCATCCATGGTTAAAACTCAAAGCAGTTCAAGTTTTGAAAGTTTTTCTTGTGGTTCAAACAAAACAGTAGCTTAATCATGCCCTGGAATAGAACAGAGAAGAATAGGAGGAGACTTCCCTGGTGGCTCAGACGGTAAAGTGTCTGCTTACAATGCAAGAGACCCAGGTTCGATCCCTGGATTGGGAAGATCCCCTGGAGAAGGAAATGGCAACCCACTCCAGTATGCTTGTCTGCAAAATTCCATGGATGGAGGAGC
>SJYC01057983.1:0-25146 GCA_006408675.1 Madoqua kirkii
GGGAAGTAAGATAATTTAGGTGGTCTGAAATTTTTTTAACTTGAAAATTGGCGATTCTCACTGAATAAGACTGTTATCATTCTGATAATTTTCATCACATAATCTTTAAAACTACATGTTAAAAATGACTAAACCAAAATACTTTCTAGGAAATGAACTCTTTGTATATTTACTTCTGATGTGTATCTACTTTGTGCATTCTCCAAAACTGTTAACACCAAGAAAGCACACTAGTCCCACTGTGCATGCATTTTTTATATTTCCCTGTAGGTTAACACAAATCAATTATATTATTTGCAATTAAGTGGGTAAATATTTTTGCCAAATCACCACCATCATGATAAATCCAAACAACTATGGTATGACTTTTGGATAATTCACATAGATGCATTTTTTTCTATTCGTGAAGTGCTACTCTTCTGAGCAAAGAGTTAAAAAGGGAAATTGTTAGTAATTTTGCTAAAAAATATAAGCTAGAGAGCTTTCACCATAGTACTTTAAAAAAAGTTACTTTTTTTTTCCCAAATAAGTCAAATGGTAATTAACCAAAGAAAAAGGTGAATTTCATTTCCTCTGAAAATGTTGCATTGAAAATAATTTCTAAGCCATAAAGGTAAATGCAAATAATGACATTGCAAAACATCCTACACAATTAATTTATTTGTTTAAATATATGAATACATATATTTTCTTGGCTACTGGCTACAACGATTCATAACTAAATATTTCCCTCATTATAGACTCTTTAATTAGGAAGAAAACATAACACTCAAAGCCAATAAAACTCAGACATAAGAAAAATTGTTGCAAAACAGTACAGATAATTTATAAAAGAGGAAAACAGAATATAAGAAAAACAGGAAATCTAGATACACAAAATCTGTTTTCTATATCTTAATTGTGATCACATTAGCAGTTCAATCAGATGTTTCCATTTTTTATTTAATACAAAGATACTACAGAGAATATCTCCATGAACACCGTCCATCCTAATACATGACTGTTTTCAAACTTAAGCAAGTTTCAGCTACATAAATCACTCATCCACTTTCACCAAATGGTTCTTTTTATTGTAAAGAATTATTTTATTTACTGCCTACCTTTGTTAGACTTGTAGCTGTTTAGAATCTTTTGATGGGCTTGGAGATGGGTCTCTCTCAGTTACAAAGCTGTTATGCCTTCCACTTACTAGGAATGTGAGGTTTCCAAGTGTTCCCCTGTGAAATGTAGAATCACAAGTGTCCCACCAGGTAGAGTCTCTGGTTGCTTCAAGTTTTTAGAGGTATCTTACAAGGATTTTAAGGTATGTTTCATTTAAAGCTTAAGGACAAAAACAATCGTGACCAAGTAAGTTAGAAGTCCATGGCCACTGAGTTAACTTCACATTCACTAATTTGCTGACAGCATAGTCCTTAATGCTGCCTTTCAGGGGTTAGCAGCCGCAGCCTGTGTGCTGCTGGCTAGAGACTGCCAGCTCCCACAATCACTTCATTAACAGGCAATCTCTACTGCCTCCACAGCTCTCTTCTTGACAGCCTGGCAGCGGAGTCTGCACACAGATAAGTGTGAGCAGTTAACTAGTTGAGGTCTGCCCTGGACACATTCAGTCATTAGTTCTGAAGGTAGAGTAGAAGGAAGAAAGAGGGAGGGTGGGAGGAATTGCAAAAGTGAAAATAAGGAGGGACAGATGCATAAATGCATCCTTTCCACCCCCAAAGTGAGGAGGGCCAGTGGGGAACAGGGGCCTGGATTAACTGGAAAGGGACTGAGGTGAGTGGAGGAGGCTGGATGAGACAGAAATCCTTCCAGATGTCTTCTTGTGGAGCTTTCAGAGGCTCTGAACAAAACTGCAACACTGTTGCCCTTGATTTCCCATCTAGGTCCCTCTACTTATCAGCATGACCTGATGTACTTACTCTCTGACCATGAGTTTAGTTCATCACCCCAGTCACCGCACAACCACCTTTTGAATTAAATCACCAAAAAACCCAATCCCTGAGATTTACTCTGAGTTGTGGATTTTAATGAATTGATCAAAGTGATATTGTCCCAAGCATAATAGAGAACACTGATACTTTACATGACTGCAGCATTTCCTGGAGTAAAAAAAGTTTTCAAGGGCCCCTAGGTTCAACTCCTCTCTCCTCTGACTTATGCCTCCTCCAACTCCACAGGTAGGCTGAACTCAGTAGTAGTTCTCAAGCAGGGCCTGTTAAGCAGCAACCTCCACCCCCACTCCCCTCGGATTAGTCAGCAATGTCTGCAGACATTTTTGGTTGTCAAACTGGAGTGGGAAGGGGTGCTACTGGCATCTAGTGGGTAGAGGCCAGGGATGCTGCTAAACATCCTGAAACACAGGACACTGCTCCACGGAAAATTATCCAGCCACAAATACTAGTAGTACTGAGGTTAACCAAGTCTGAGTTAGAGTGGAATTTATTACAGTAGCGTTATCACACCATCCTATAAGGCTCCTTCATTGGCAGCAGCCCTAAGCCTCAGTAGATCTTACATCACAATGAATCACAAGCCTGCACACAAGGAATCCTCTAGGATTGTAGGAATGCAGGAATGAGGATGGGGGCTGAAGAATGATATCAACTCAGCCTGCCTTCTCCACAATTGCCTTCTCAGCTCTATCATACTCTTCTTCCTCAGCAACCAGAGTACCCAGCCTGCTTGCTTGATGTTGCCAAAATGATTAAGGAAAATATTCTCTTCCCTACCACTATTTATGATTCCTCCGTGACAAATTAAAAGCTGGTTTATACAGAAATGCAGGAAAAATTTTGCTCTTCAGATTGGATTATTGTTGGCCCTTTAAGGTTTTAAGGTATTCTCTCAGGGAGAGAGAATGCACGGCTTTTTTCTCATTTTTTGACCTCAGCAGATTAGTAAGGAAGAAGAGGTGGTCTGGAACTATTTATAGGCCTTTGTAAATATGTGAAAATGAATACTCCTACAATTGAATTATTTTTTAAAAGATTCCTTTACCAGTTCTAGAAAGGAAATGCAAAGGCTATACCCATATCAAAAGATAGTTATCTATTTTTAGTAGGCAATCTTCTCTAACTAGTCGGTTGTTTCGGTCTGGACCTCATTGTGTGAAAAATACTTTTCCCTTTACATTATTATATGGAAAACACATTTATATAGCCATTAATTAAGGTCTTAGGTTTTTTAATCTACTAACATGGATTACATATATGAGACACCATTTGCATAAAGCTGAGGTAGATGAATGAAATGATACACAAAAAGAAAACACAGGTGATGCAATAAAGCTAAGATAACCAAACTCAGAGTGAAGAACTTCCCACTCAAGTCTTTTTCAAACTCGATGCGAGATGATGCTGAAATCCAACTTAAGAGGTATACTTGCAGTTCTCTTACCTACTTAGAATATAAATGCAAAACTATCTAAAATATATTTTTAAATATCTTATTGACATAAATGTTCTTACAGAATTATGCTGGTACTAGTACAGATCTCTAGAGGCTCTTTTCTTGAAAGAGATAATTCAATATAATGTTAGCCTTAAAAGAGAATATTTTTGAAATATATTAATATGCAAATATTAAATAACATTAAAATATTCTGAGTTCATGACTCAACCCAGATTTTTTGAAAACTGTTTATAACTGGTCAGATGTAAAACATAAAGACCTCTACTTTAGCCACAAAAGTGTAAGTAACAAATTTTAATCTCATAAATGGTCTTACAGTAAGATTAAAAAAATAATGAAGTACTTTCAGATGAACTATTCTATCTGTAATTCTAAAACTTTTTACATTTAAAAAGCATGCTATTAAATTCATGAGATATTCTACACAAGAGAGTCACTAGAAATCATTTTACAAACTGCAGGAGGTTAATAATCACAACTCTCTTTAGTTCATATGGTTTTACAATAATTGCTATTATTGTTACTCCTTATAGTTTGTTGCCTAACATTTCTTTCTCTGAGCTGGTTGCCTTCTTCAGAAAGTACACAAGGCTTGAGAACAAGAGCTTCTGTATGAAAAAACTATAGGCTTAGCAAACTTAAAACATCAACCTTATTCTTTGGTACACTCATTTTTAGATTATTTTTTTCAGAAGAAATACTCCATTGAGTCTTATTTACACGAGGAACCCCAGAAAACGTTATGCCAACAACTAACTGCCCTTCCCTTTTTTGTTTCCTCATATAAAAATAAAGACAGAGAGCAATTTTCGTAAGCCTATTTCCCTTCTTTTCTTTGACATGAAAATATAAAAGCAAACTGACTTTTTATTTCCAAATATGCAATTTCAGCTAATCTCAAAAAGTTATTTGGAAGCAATGCACAAAATTACAGAGTTCCACATGCAACACAACTGTTACGTAAACCTCATCGGATCCATTTTTATTTGCAATATTCACATACCTTTCAAAGTAAAGTTCCAATTTTTAACAAATTTGACTTACTCTATTGCCTGCCAGACAGACCCATAGGATTCTATAATTGATGGTAACTACTTTTCCACATATTCCTGTTTAATATACACTATTGTCACAATTTATGATGATAAGATGAGCACAAAGCCATTGCTCCCTTGTCTGGCTTTTGCGTATTTAAGGATTAGCCCTTACACCACAACTAATATATTAATAAATGCTTGCTGAATAATGAAATGAATTTATTTCTGTCATGTTTACCACTATCCACTATAACTATATTCTTAACAACGAACAATCTTGGGCCCTTTTGGGCACCTGTATTCTCAATGCATCAATATTCTCCTTTCTACTTTTAAAAAATATTTTTGCTGTATTTGCACATTACCACACATACACACACAAAAACACAACCACACATCTTCAAACCTCTGATAAACTTAGGTACATGTAATTGTGCTAGGTAATTCATTCAAAAGAAAATAGCAAGTTTAGTCAACTGCACAAAATACGATGCGTTTCCTACTCTTAAGAAAAACATTTCCAAAGAGATTTCCGTTTAATAATAAAGGAAAAATATAAACAGCTGGCCCCTCCAATTAGCAAAATCAATCAACACTTAGTTCCAATGAAACAAGACGCATGGCACCATTTTATGCTGTGTATTGTCCCAGGATGGTTAACTATAGAACAACCTGACACTGAACTGATTCTTAGAAAGTCTGGTAAGAAACTAAATATATGTATTAAAACACACAGACATTACATATAGACATATGCATGTGCTTACTATGACCTTAAGATTTCAATTCTCAAGTACAGTTTGTTAAAAATCCTTACTAGGAATCATAAAAAACTACAATTCTTGCCTTTTAATCTCGAAGTAAGAGAACACCAGTGTAACTGGCATGTGTCCTCAATAGACACAGAACCCAGTCAAGATCATTCCATGATTTTGTGGAAGGCAGCACTCTCAATGTGTGAAATGGGTCTCAAGTCTGCGTCCCCAGGTAGTTCCCAGTGAAGTCTTCATTTAGAGTCTGGAAAAGATCATTGGTTCTCAAAATGTGGTCCCTGAAGCAGTTCTATCAGCATAACCTGGAAACTTGTCAGAAATGAAAATTATGAGGTAATAGATGGACAGCCTGCATTAAGAAACTATAAGAGCCTACAAGACTTGTTTTCACCTCTAGGCAATTAACACATGGTCAGGTGTGAGATCCACTGAAATAGATAAAAGCCTTCTCCAAGGATCAAAATCCTACTGTCATTAGAGCAAATGTATCTTCTAGAACTAGCGCTCTGTTCAATTAAATGCACTTGATTATTCATAGTAGTGTGAGTAAAATATCACAATCACACTTACCATATTCTATTATATAGTACTTAAAACTTCACATTTTTACCAGGACAAAATTATATTAGCAAGCTTTTCCCAATTAAGTAGACACTGTCAAATGTTTGATATCATTTTAATTCATGGTGGTGATCTATAATTAAACCCTAATGTTTGTAAGTAGGGGACTTATTCTGTTGTGAAAAGGAAAGAGATCCTTTTACGCCAGTAAAGGTACAGGCATTTTGTATCTATTTCTCAAGACCAGCTGCTACCTATAGTGTTCTCTCACTCTCCATCCCATCGGTGAGAAATACTGGAAAATAACTCAAAAGTAGGTGCAACAACATGCTGATTAAAACATGTTAAAACAACCCAAATAGTTCACATCAATAGAGCATTTCTGGATTCCCACCTACAGGAAAGGGTAATAAATCAAGAAGCATGAGGCCTCACATGCTGAAAAAATTCTAATCCCTAAATAGAGCTGCTCCTAAAATGTGATGCAATGGAGTCTATTTCAGCAGTTAAGAAGGTGCACAATATTTTACCTAAGAATCATAACACCCATATATGAAAATGTGAGACTTCTAATGCTATCTTCAACTTTTCTGAGGCTATTACAAAAGGAGGACAAAAATAATCCTTTGAAATAACATAAAGCTTGGATGACTGTCAGGGACCAAAAGGAAAAGCTGTTAAAAACCAGCAGGGGTCAAGTTTAAAAGTTAACTTTTGCTTTCCAAGATAAAGGTTCCTTTTCCACCCAGTTTCTGTTTTGACAGGTGACTGCCTCACAACAAACTCCCTCCCTTCCTTTGACACCCTTAAGTCAGCCCCCTTTTCAGGGAAACAAATGCCCTTATCTCTTCACACCATAATTCTAAGGGGTTCTTACTAGCCAAATAAACTGACACAGTCTTAAAAACAATGTCCCTAATTTTTCTCAATTTCGTGAAAAAAATAATTGGAGAAGGCTACAAAACTTAATACTGTTTTCCTGCTCCAGGCACACACGCAAAATTGCTTTCATTGAGAATCTAAAAAGCATTTATTTTACAGTACTCAGTAAGAGCATATTAAAATCTTCTGTCCTGCCATCCCAGACCTATAAAATATTCAGTCATGTAACTGACTAAATCCTATGTGAAGATGAATTAATGCACCCAGCAACCTATTTCATTTCCAATTTCCCATTTTCAAAAATTCCCTGTCAGGAGTATATACATTTCTTAAATTAGATACTTGCCAGTATTTCACATCAAAAGGCTTCCAAAAACTAAACCAAACTCCTAGAAAAGTCACTGAATGCATTAAAAAAATCTTTTATACAGTACTTGTTATATGTCTTCAGAGCTTTCAACACTTTAGATCTATTGAATTAACTAAATTTATACAAATGCAAGAATGAAACTTTGCAAAGTCTAAGTGTGAATATTTTTTCCTAATTTCTTATTTAGCATATATACATTACCTTCTAATTAAGTTTGGTACTAAACGTCAATGAGATCAAGTGTAAAAAAAAAAAAAAAGCTTTAGAACCAAACCCAGGCAGAATTCTCTATTCCTCCTCCATGCTGCAATTCTGAGAGGTCACCTGGGCCAAAGACACATTTTAAGGCAAAATATGTTAATACAGCTTTAAGAAACCTGTGGCCTTTAACATTCTTTTGGCTCCCTCCACACAATAAATCTTTTGGAAAGTCAAAACTCTTCACCCTACACTTTATGGACCTAAGGTATATCAAGTGCTTTTGATATATAGTCATACACCTTCCACTCCATAAAGATATCAGTAAAATGGCCCTTAAGGAAAACAAAATACAAAATAAAAAGCTCACACTGCCTCCTGCTGTTAGAAGGAAAATTTCATGAGGTCAAATGGTCCACAAACTGCACAGTGTAATAAAGCAAGAGACTTAAGTTTTCTCTTCTTTTTTATCCTAATGATCTGTTTCCTAATTAAAGCCACAAAAGGGCTGAGACACTACCCAAATGTACTGTAGAAAACACTACAAGGCATGACTTCAGAATTGAAAATCATATCCTCCAAACAAGCTTTAAACTGGATAGGTGTTTTAAACAAAGCTGAACAAAATACATAGAAAGACAGAAAGAAAAAGAAAAAAAGAACACTAAAAACACCACTCTGCCTGACCAGTGGATGGTTACTCTCCCAGATCTAAGGCAGTCTTAGCAGCTGGCTTTTCCCTTTCCTGCTCCAAGTCAGCAGAACAGATTCAATATCCAGTTCATCTTTACAGTCAGAGGGTAAAGCCACACCCCAGGGATTCCTAGACCTTGATGATTATTTTTGTTTAAAGAGTTGGGAGTAATGTTCTCAACTTGTCACTGACACTTCTCTCTTCAAAATCTGACAAACCACTCTTGGGGGCATCAGGCACCTGCCCCTGTCCACCTCAACCATGACATTGTATTAAATCACTGAATATGAAACACAGAAACACAAACAATAGTTTGGATTTGTTTCTTTAAAAATGACATTTGTATTAAAAATCTTAAAATGAAGAGACAATGATTAACCACGTGTATGGAATTAGAAATTACAAATTGTTAGAATTCTCTTGGTACATCACAACAATAAAATTTTGCTCTGTGCTTCTGGAGGAACACCCTAAAACAGAAAACCAAAAATTAAAAAAAAAATTATATAAAAGGGGAGCTAAATACCTGAACATTGGAACAAAATGAAGCAAAAATTTTTAAAAAAGAAAAAATAACCCATTGCATTTACAAGTAAATTACATTTTAAAGGCTGGAAAGAATAAAGAATTCAACGAACAACAGGCCCTATTGTCCTGGCTCCTTCAGGAAGATTATTAGAAGTAAACTGGGAAGTAGTTTGGGGAGGAATAACAGATTCTGGGAACTGGTGGGAAGTTCACAGGTTGGCACCGGCTGGAACAGCTGAGTTTTGAAGGCACTCTGCAGACACAGGGGTGCTGGGGGCCCTGAATCACATTTTCGAAGTTTCTGTACTGTAGTTTAAAGAGCTAGCCATCAAAACCATGTATGGCCAACCAATAGGAACAAAAAGCTAAATCTAAAAAAACACACACACAACAGTACACACAAAAATGTGCAGATCTGTAACATTTTTTTTTCACAGCTGATAAAAAAAAATACTACCGTTCTCCCCCAGACTCCCCTTTGATACAGTAGGTAAACAAAATAGATTTTTTCCCCCCACAAATTATCAGCAGACACTTTCTGGCACCCCACACTGTATTGGCATCAGTGTTAACAGTCCCAGTTCAGATGTGCAATACTTCAGATTGGATACACTGTAACAAGAATCCAACTTTGCATAGACATCCTCAGAATCGAAATCAGTCACGGGTTGCCTTTCCAAGCTGGCAGAAAAGGAACCCGATCTTAATTTCCAGCTACTCCTGGAAAACAAGGAAAAAACAAAAGTTTCTTCCTCTCCTCCTGCTCCTTCATTTGGTTCTCCCGGACTTCCTTCCGTGTTTTTGAAACTTGGAACTAGAAAAACGGTTGTTGATAGAAAAACAAAAAACAAAAAAATCCCCCCTTTTCCACCTTCTCCCCGTCCTCTTCCGCCCCCACCCCATTTCTTTTTTTTTTTCCAGACTGAAACTTTCGCCTGCCGGTGTCAAGCCGCCAATACAGGGCCCCACGGGCTGCTTCAATGGGGAAATATGCGTCAACCAAAATCAATGATAAACGTACATGCTGCAAAGATCCACATTTCCACCGGGACTCGGATGGTCCTGACGGGACAGCCCCTCGGAAACCGGGGAGAGGCGGAAGATGCGGCCACAGCGGCCAGTCGGGCGCCAAAACCCCCCAGCCGATGCAAAGTCATCTCCAATCTCAAAGCAAGAAGAGAAATCACATTTAGAAGAGTCGGGTGCGTTTGGCTTTTGTGCGCAGACCGCGGCTGTCGCGCGGCAGCCGCGGGCGCCTCAGAGAATCACGCAGGCCGAGCAGCAGCCCTCATCACCGTTGGGCTGCGCCGCGTAGTTCATCTGCCGCACGATCTCGGCGAACAGCTCGTCCACCGAGGCTTTGTTTTTGGCCGAAGTCTCCATGAAGGGGCAGCTCCACTCTTCCGCCAGGGCCTTGCCCTCGCCGAATGAAACCTCGCGCTCGCCCTCCAGGTCCACCTTGTTGCCCACCAGAATCATGGGCACGCGCTCGTACCGCTTCACGCGGATGATCTGGTCCCGCATGGGCTTGATGTCCTGGAAGCTCTGCTGGTTAACAAGGCTGTACACGAGGATGAAGCCCTGGCCATTTTTGATATACAGGTCCCGCATGGATGCAAACTGCTCCGTGCCCGCCGTGTCCAAAATCTCCAGCACCGACGGCGATGAGTCCACCTCTATCTCTTTGCGGTAGAAGTCCTCGATGGTGGGGTCATACTTCTCGATGAAGGAGCCGGTCACGAACTGCACCGTGAGCGCAGACTTGCCCACGCCGCCCGAGCCCAGCACCACCACTTTGTACTCTCTCATGGCTCCGTCGGCGTTCTCGCTGCGGCTGCCACGGCCCCGTCGGGGCTGCGCACCGGAGGAAAGCTGGGCTTGGCGGCTAGACTTCTCTGTCCTCAGCTCTGCAGGAAAAACTCAGGAGATGACCAAGGAACGCAGGACGCGGAAATCACCAAGCGGGGGCCGGGCGCCGGGCCGGCCGGCGCGGAGGCGAGTCCCTGCAGCGCTGGTCCGGGGCCCCGAGGCAGCCCACGGCGGCGGCAGCAGCAGCAGTCTGGGAGGCGGATCGGGAGGACAATGCCGGCAGCCGGTGCTAGGCGAGGGCTGCAGCTTCTCTCCGCAGCAGCCCAGGAAGGGGAGGAGGAGGTGGCGGCGGCGGGCTGCGGAGGCGGCTGCTAATTGCGCGCCGGGCCGGGACGCGCGTGGCATGAGTCCCCGCAGAGCGTGCGCCCACCGCCGCGGCCCTTCGAGCTCTCTCCCGCAGCCTCCGCGGGGCGAGGGCTTCCTACTCGCCGCGCGCAGCCCTGCCCACCCCGCCCTGGCGAGCATGCCCAGTGCGCCGCTGCCGGCCCCGCCCGCCGGATCCCCGGCTCCTGGTTTTCCGAGGGGCCGGGCGGGGGTGGGGCTGTAGGCGGAGCTAGCGATTTGATTCAAGACTAGCGGATTCGGGATAGGCAGTAGTATAGGAGACGGAGAAATGTGTGGGGGTGTATGGGTGTTAAAAGGCTGGTTGGGACAGCTCGAGGGAGGACGGAGGCCACCTTCCTTCGCTGACCTGGCTTTAGTGCATAGGAATCCCGGCTCTATGAGAAAAAGGCGGGCGCCGTGGGCCACCCCGGGAACAGGCTGATCTCATGCAGCTCCTTTTACCCAAAGCATGTGGATTCCACTCCCCGAGCCCCCGGCGGGTGTGCGTCCAGAAGGCCGAGACCCTAAGAATTCCCGGCTCTATGAGAAAAAGGCGGGCGCCATGGGCCACCCCGGGAACAGGCTGATCTCATGCAGCTCCTTTTACCCAAAGCATGTGGATTCCACTCCCCGAGCCCCCGGCGGGTGTGCGTCCAGAAGGCCGAGACCCAAAGAACATTTGGGTGTATGATAGAAACATTTTCTCCTATGGGCGGAGCATTTTCCCACACTCGGAGTGGCCCTTCCTGCCCAGCCTTCCCTGGTGGACTCTACTCGCACTTCATTCCTCAGACAAAGAAAACATGAACATATGGCCTGAAACCTGTCCGGAAGAGGGAATGGGCAGACTCTAGTGATCAGAGCGGTCTACAGGCTGGGACTCAGAAGGCCCCACCCACCTCCCCACTCGGCTAGGGCCAAAACCCGGAGAGTGAATCACAACCGATCCACAGTCAGCCCGGGTGCCGGTAGCTAGTCAGGGCATGCTCAGTGGGCGGAGCAGGTTTGGGGGTTTGGAAGTAGGAAGCTTCTGCACTGCACACCCACGCTCCAGCTCAAATTACCTCTCCCAGACTCAGGACCCATTGGTCCTGGGGCGCAAATCTCACACCCTCGAATGTTCTTCCATTGGCTACTGCCAAGGTTTTATCAGTTTGGGCTGCTTCATTGGCTAAAAAGTAGCCTTCGCTGGTGATTGGTTATTTATAGAGATTGAGTTGAGAGGCGGAGGCACAGCTGTTCTTTCTCTGTTCTCCCCCGCCCCCTTCCTCCCACTTCCCCAACCTAGTCGTTTTGAAGCTAAGAGTGAAAAAAATAAAAGGAATTTAGGCGGAGAGCTCAGAGCTAAATATAGTCCTTTGTTGGTGTTTTCAAGTCTGACTTCTCGGTGCCCAGTCACGACTGTCCGTTAAAGGGAGCTGGCTACAGTTCTTGGTCCTCAAGAAATGGCAAAGTTTCCAAGGTGGTTTTTTAATTTTTCCCCAGGGAGGGGGAGGGGCTAGGATGTGGAAATGGGCCACACTGAATTCAGCTCACCCGGTGGGGTGGGGGAATGCCCAGGCTTGCCTTTGGTAAACATCTTGGCTTTGGGGCGGGCATTCGCTAAACGGGGCTTGGCTCCTACTCACAGGAGCTACCAGTGAGATGCCTTGGCTTGTTCCAGGTCTCTCCTTTCTGGCGGAGGAGAGATGTCAAGACCTGTCAAAAGACTAAGCAATGAGAGCGTGAGCCCCAAGGTGAAGGGGTGGGAGGGGACCGAGCTGCATCAACCCTGGCTTGGTAACCTGTCGACGCCACTTCTCACTGGTTTAACCATCTGCATTGGAGGGATAAAAGAAATGGTGTGCTAATGCTTGGTTTCAGTGCCTTAGTCCCGTTGTGACTCAGGGCCGCGTTGCCAGTTAACTTGAACCTCTAGCTATATAGCTCCTAGAATGCACAGCTGCAACTTGAAGCCCTGGCCATGGGACCCAATGGGTCCTGGGCAGCAGCCAATGCCTTGGGTGGGCGGAGCCCATTCCTGCGCCTGGCTCCGCTATTTAGTGGAGAGAGGGGTTATCAGAGTGCTTTGCTAGTTAACCTTATATAATTCTCCAGAAACCTTTCAAGGCAAACTCACCTAATGTAGCTGGAGCGAACCTCGCGTTTACCCAGTTTAATGTTTGCCAGGCGTTTTACATGTGCTATCTTATTTACTCCTCATAAAAATAGTAATTAGACCTATTTTAAAAATGAGGAAACTGAGATCTTAAGATGTTGTCTAACTGGCATAACTGGCATGAAATTTCACAGCTTAAGTGGTCACGCTGGGATCCTGACCCAGGTATTTGGGTGCAGAACTTGGTCTTGTAACTATTAGGAATACTACTTTCTAACAAGAAAGTTTCCAGATTGTACCCTTTCTTAGGTTGACTTTTGAGGTAGTATGAACAGACTGGCTCTTAAGCCCAAGCTAGAGGGACCTGTGTCCGCCCTCTGACTCTTCTGACAGTGCCCCTTCCCACAGGGTTAAGGAGCTAGAACTCAGGTCCAGACCATGCCCTAGGTGGTCAGAATTCTGGAATTCCCTCCCCAGATAGTACCGAACCCTCTCCTCGCATCTGCTTGGATCTCTGAACTCACCCCTGTGTGCAGTAATGGGTCTTTGTTGGAGTGCGGGTGGTGCTTGGACCCATGAACTAAGGAATGCCCTCCCAGGCACTAGGGGGCCCCACTTAACGGCGAGAAGAAGGGTGCCTTCTAGTCAGCTTTCTCTTCCCTGCCACTTTCCAGCCTGGCTCTTGGAGAAGTCTAAGAATTTGTGATTCACACCTGACCATCCAGGTCTTTCAAAGAAGTATTTGTCAAGATGGGAGGACATATCATATTTTAACACTAGTGTTATCTTGATTTTAGGGCTTCCCTGGTGGCTCAGATGGTAAAGCATCTGCCTGCAATGCAGGAGACTCAGGTTCGATCCCTAGGTCAGGAAGATCCCCTGGAGAAGGAAATGGCAGCCCACTCTAGTACTCTTGCATTAATGGAAAATCCCATTAATGGAGGAGGCTGGTAGGCTACAGTCCATGGGGTCACAAAGAGTCGGTCACAACTGAGTGACTTATCTTGATTTATAATTGAAATAACTAGAGTAATGCTACCTGGGCCTCTGTCCTCTAGCCCACAGAAGTTAGGTGTGGTTCTCAGTGCGATAGTAGAAAATACTTTGTCCTTATGGGCCAGGTGTATAACCTCAAGTATTACTTATCAATTATTATCTCAGACCTTGGGCAAGCCCCTCAAGTTGCTCCTGACCTTAGCCTCTCTATCTCTAAAGTGGTGATAATAAAGTTTGCCCCACCCACCTAGCTACCCAAGGAACCTTGGAGAGTATCTGATGACCAAACGCTTCATTTTACATCACAAACAGTGAGCAGAATTAGAACCCTGGTGTCCTGGCTGCCCCTTTTCAAGGTGCCAGCTCACAGATAATAATTAGCAAATAATGGATGGAAACATGCTTTTAACGCTGCAGTGCACCATATATTCATGACAATTACAACCCAGGTGTCTTGACAGCCGTATCTAGAAGAGACCATCTTCAGGACTCTGGGTAGTCATGCAGATGGGTATTTTTGAATCTTGGTGGCCTCTCTGGTACCAAGAGTTGCCACACTTTGAATCTTTCCCATTAAGGATTCTTTGATGACAATTTTTATTACACTCAGATAGTCTCCCTTAGAAAGATTTCCACTGGGGCTTTGGAATTCAAAATGAAGTAATGAGTGAAATTACTGATGCACGAAGTTTTAAAGTTGATCACTTCTTTCTGTGAAATTTGTTAGGAGTCTTTATGTACCTTCCTTATGGTATAATCCTGTGTCCTATCCAATTATCCTGTACCATAATCATTTACATGTCTGTATTGTGTCACTGTGTGAATTCCTTGAGGTCAGAGTCCAATGTGGCTTATCTTTGGAGCCACCTCTGTCCTTCCCCCAGTAAGAGTGCCTACACAGGAGTCCCTCAATTAACTATTTATGGGTATATGAATGGCATTTTATCCCTTTCCCAAACTCTCTTTGTGGTAAAAGATATACTAATTCTTGGTGAGACAAAACACTTCCTGTATCCTTAGAAAACTGTAAAATACTAATGTTTCAGTCTCCCTGAGTCTTAAAAATGCTGGAGTGAGAAAGTCTACCCTTATATGGATGGAAACACTGCCAATGCTGTCTGGTGTGGTTCTGAGTATTTCGGAAAAAATACCAAAGCACCCAGTAGATAAACTCTTACTCTGAAGATTTTAAATGTTTGTGCAGATAACACACAAAAGACACCTCTAGAAAACGATCTGAAGTAAAAGCTAACAGATTAAGAACTACTTAATCTTTGGTACTGACTATTACATACCCAGTGATCCCTGCCTGGCCTTGCTTACACAATGAGCTTCTGTGACACTGGTTTTGGGCCTTCAAAGAATTAGAGGGTTTGCTACAACATGAATCTTTTAAGTCCTCCAGAAAATAAGTACCCATTTGTCTTCTTCATTTATACAAAGTGGAGGTTTATTTCATTATGTTCATAGTTTCAGCTGGCTTGACCTGTAGATAAATAATTATTAAAAAAAAATCTAATTTTGAAAATATCAGGAGTTGAGTTGAGAGTGACCATGTATCATTATTTTAAAGGGATGTTGCTGTAAGACTAACTGTGCCTTTCAGAGTTCTCAGTAAATATTTGTTAAGTACCTGAACATGTTATAACCAGGCATCCACAAGCAGGCTTAAGATGTTTTATTTTATCAGTGGTCTTTAAAAAATAATCTCTAGTTATGCCCCTAAAAATATTCATTAGTCGGCCAAACCATCATCATTTCATACTCTTCATATTGCACTCTAGGCAGCCAACTTGTAAGAACAATGGCTTGTACTCCTTGCAATGAGATTTTATATCTTAAAAAAATGTTCTAAAATTCTAGCATGGAAATTAAAGAGAGACAAATGTATGCCTGACTTTATAATTTCACTGTTTGCCCTTTATGTGTACTCTGATTGGATTGTTTTCTCCTTTTAAAATTATTTTTCAAAGGAAAATGTAGGTGAGTTAAATTTTAAATTAAATAACCTCTTAAAATCAGTCAAGCTTTTTACAAACTTTTTGATAGGCCCAAATAAAGACATAGAAAAATTGAAATAACTATTGTCTCAAGGCTATCAGATTAGAATTAAATATGATTTCACCATATACACTAATGTGCTGTTATTTTTGATAATAAAAACCACTCATAACTCCATAAAAATGTTATCCTGGGCTAAAGTGTTACACACATATAGGCAACTACCACACAACTTGAGTTCTGTCATAGAATCTTACTAATGGTTTGGCCTACTATCGTTATTTTACATGATTTGTTTTGAAAGAAAAATCTTTTCTAAGCTAAATGACCTGACCTTCTCTATAGAGTCTGAAATTTGCTTGAGACGCTGATCTGTAGAGAAAAGAACAAAATGGGCTTAGAGCACCACTTTTATGTGATGAATATATTCTCACTCAAGGGAAATTTTAAATTGATTTCATTGATCCTATTTTTCATAGTTGAAAGCACAGTTACACAATATTGTGGCATTCCAGAGAAACAAATACAGCAATAATAGAAGCAATGCCTTAGATCCATTAAAAAGTGCTTTCTTCTTGTAAAATTGTCATTATATGCAGATGATATGATACTATATACAGAAAACCCTAAAGACTCCACACAAAAACTATTAGAACTAATAAATGAATTCAGCAAGGGAGCAGGATACAAGATTAACATATAGGAATTAACTGCATTTCTTTACACCACAATGAAATATCCAATGGAATGCAAAAAAAAAAAGTTTCCCTGGTGACTCAGAGGTTAAAGTGTCTGCCTGCAATACGAGAGACCTGGTTCGATCTGAAAGATTACTTGGAGAAGGAAATGGCAACCCACTCCAGGATTCTTGCCTGGAGAATCCCACGTGTCGGCTACAGTCCATGGGGTCACAAAGAGTGGGACATGACTGAGCAACTTTACTTACTTAAAAATTATATCCCCAGAAATAAAACATTTAGGAATAAACCTGACCAAGGATGTGAAGGATTTATATGCTGACAACTATAAAACATGTATAAAGGAAACTAAATATTATTCAAAGAAATGGAAAGATATTCCATGCTCTTGGATTGGAAGAACTGATACAGTTAAAATAGCCATTCTATCCAAGGCAATCTACAAATGTAACATAATCCCTATCAAATTACACATGACATTTTTCAGTGATAGAACAAATAATTCTATTCCTATGAACATGAAAGACCCAGGATTGCCAAAGGTTAGTGAAGAAGAACAAGAAAGCAAGAAGCATAAACTTTCCAGGCTTCACACAATACTACAAAGCTACAGTAATCAAAACATTGTAGTACTGGCACAAAAACAGATATATAGATCTACAGAACAGACTAGAGAGACTGAAATAAACCCATACACCTATAGGCAAGGGTTCATACTCCAAGCCAGGTGTCAACAGTACGAGAACCATGAACTTCCAAATATTCAAGCTGGATTTAGAAAAGGCACAGAAACCAGAGATGAAATTGCCAACATCCACTGGATCATCAAAAAAAGCAAGAGAGTTCCAGAAAAACATCTGCTTTACTGATTGTGCCAAAACCTTTGACTGTGTGGATCACAACAAACTGGAAAATTCTTCAAGAGATGGGAATACCAGACTACCTTACCTGCCTCCTGAGAAATCTGTATGCAGGTCAGGAAGCAACAGTTAGAACAGAACATGGAATAACAGACTGGTTCCAAATAGGAAAAGGAGTATGTCAAGGCTGTATATTGTCACCCTGCTTATTTAACTTCTATGCAGAGTACATCATGAGAAATCCCGGGCTGGATGAAGCACAAACTGGAATCAAGACAGCCAGGAGAAATATCAATAACTTCAGATATGCAGAAAGTGAAGAGGAACTAAAAAGCCTCTTGATGAAAATGAGACAGGATAGTGAAAAAGCTAGGCTAAAACTGAACCTTCAAAAAACTAAGATCATGGCATCCAGTCCCATCACTTCATGGCAAATAGATGGGGAAATGAAACACTGACAGACTTTTTTTGGAGAGGGCTCCAAAATCACTGCCAATGGTAACTGCAGCCATGAAATTAAAAGACACTTGCTCCTTGGAAGAAAAGCTAGACAGCATATTAAAAAGCAGAGGCATTACTTTGCCAACAAAGGTCTGTCTAGTCAAAGATACGGTTTTTTCAGTAGTCATGAATGGATGTGAGAGTTGGATTATAAGGAAGGCTGAGTGCCAAAGAATTGATGCTTTTGAACTGTGGAGTTAGAGAAAACTTTTGAGAATTCCTTGGATTGCAAGGAGATAAAACCATTCAATCCTAAAGGAAATCATTCCTGAATATTCATTGGAAGGACTGATGGTGAAGCTGAAACTCCAATACTTTGGGCACCTGATGTGAAGAACTGACTCATTGGGAAAGACCCTGATGGCTTGGAGATTGAAGGCAGGAGAAGGGGACGACAGAGGATGAGACTGTTGGATGGCATCACCACCTTAATGGGCATGAGTTTGAGCAAGCTCCAGGAAATGGTGATGGACAGAGAAGCCTGGAGTGCTGCACTCCATGGGGTCACAAAGAGTGCCAACCAACTGAGTGACTAAAACAAACTGAACCTACAGTCAATTAATCCTCACCAAAGAGGCAAGAATACAGAATAGGAAAAGGACAGTCTCTTTAGCAAGTGGTATTGGGAAAGTTGGACAGCCAGATATAAATCAATGAAGTCAGACCACATCCTCTCACCATATACAAAAATAAACTCAAAATGGCTTAAAGACTTAAACGTAAGACATGATATCATCAAACTGCTAGAAGAGATCACAGGCAAAACATTAACTGATATAAATCATACAAATTTCTTAGTCCCTCAAGGCAATAGAAATAAAAAGAAAAATAAATGGGACCTAATCAAACTTACAAGCTTTTTCACAGCAAAGGAAACCATAAATGGGAGAACATATTTGTAAATTATGCAACAGGTAAGAGTTTAATTTCCAAAATATACCAACAATTCGTACAACAACAACAACAAACAACCCAATCCAAAAATAGCAGAAGACCTAAACAAACATTTTTCCACAGAAGAAGTATAGATGGCCAATAGGCACATGAATAGATGCTCAATACCACTAATTATTTAAAAAATGCAAATCAAGACTACAACAAGGTACCACTTCACACTGGTCAGGATGGCAATCATGAAAAAGACTACAGATAACAAATGCTGAAGAGGGTATGGAGAAAATGGACCCTTCCTACACTGTTGGTGGGAATGTAAGCTGGTTCAGCCACTGTGGAAGTTGGAGCATCCTCAGAAAATCAAAAATAGAATTACCATAAGATCCAATAATCCCATACTTCACACTGGTCAGGATGGCAATCATGAAAAAGACTACAGATAACAAATGCTGAAGAGGGTATGGAGAAAATGGACCCTTCCTACACTGTTGGTGGGAATGTAAGCTGGTTCAGCCACTGTGGAAGTTGGAGCATCCTCAGAAAATCAAAAATAGAATTACCATAAGATCCAATAATCCCAATCTTGGTCATATATTCAGTCCAGTTCAGTTCAGTTGCTCAGTGGTGTCTGACTCTTTGCAACCCCATGAACCACAGAACGCCAGGCCTCCCTGTCCATCACTAACTCCTAGAGTCCACCCAAACCCATGTCCATTGAGTCAGTAATGCCATCCAACCATCTCATCCTCTGTCGTCCCCTTCTCCTCCTGCCATCAATCTTTCCTAGTGTCAGGGTCTTTTCCAGTGAGTCAGCTCTTCGCATCAGGTGGCCAAAGTATTGGAGTTTCAGCTTCAGCATCTGTCCTTCCAATGAACACCCAGGACCGATCTCCTTTAGGATGGATTGGTTGGATCTCCTTTCAGTCCAAGGGACTCTCAGGAGTCTTCTCCAATACACAGTTCAAAAGCATCAATTCTTCAGTGCTCAGGTTTCTTTATAGTCCAACTCTCACTTCCATACAAGACCACTGGAAAAACCACAGCCTTGACTAGATCTTTGTTGGAAAAGGACTGTCTCTTCTTTTTAATATGTTATCTTGGTTGGTCATAACTTTCCTTCCAAGGAGTAAGCATCTTTTAATTTCATGGCTGCAGTCACCATCTGCAGTGATTTTGAAGCCCCCCCAAAATAAAGTCTGACACTGTTTCCACTGTTTCCCCATCTATTTCCCATGAAGTGATGGGACTGGATGCCATGATCTTTGTTTTCTGAATGTTGAGCTTTAGGCCAACTTTTTCACTCTGCTCTTTTCACTTTCATCAAGAGGTTCTTTAGTTCTTCTTCACTTTCTGCCATAAGGGTGGTGTCATCTACATATCTAAGGTTATTGATATTTCTCCTGGCAATCTTGATTCTAGCTTGTGCTTCCTCCAGCCCAGCATTTCTCATGATGTACTCTGCATATAGCAAGGTGACAATGTGCAGCCTTGACGTACTCCTTTTCCTATTTGAAACCAGTCTGTTGTTCCATGTCCTGTTCTAACTGTTGCTTCCTGACCTGCATACAGATTTCTCAGGAGGCAGGTCAGGTGGTCTGGTATTCCCATCTCTTTAAGAATTTTCCACAATTTAATGTGATCCACATAGTCAAAGGCTTCAGCATAGTCAATAAAGCAGAAATATTTTTTTTCTGGAACTCTCTTGCTTTTTCAATGATCCAATGGATTTTGGCAATTTGATCTCTGGTTCCTCTACCTTTTCTAAAACCAGCTGGAACATCTGGAAGTTCATGGTTCACGTATTGCTAAAGCCTGGCTTGGAGAATTTTAAGCATTACTTTACTAGTGTGTGAGATGAGTGCAGCTGTGCAGTAGTTAGAGCATTCTTTGGCATTGCCTTTCTTAGGGATTGGAATGAAAACTGACCTTTCCCAGTCCTGTGGCCACTGCTGAGTTTTTCAAATTTGCTGGCATATTGAATGCAGCACTTTCACAGCATCATCTTTCAGGATTTGAAATAGCTCAACTGGAATTCCATCACTTCCACTAGCTTTGTTTGTATGATGCTTTTTAAGGCCCACTTGACTTCACATTCCAGGATGTCTGGCTCTAGGTGAGTGATCACACCATCGTGACGATCTGGTTCATGGAGATCTTTTTGGTACAGTTCTCCTGTGTATTCTTGCCACCTCTTCTTAATATCTTCTGCTTCTGTTAGGTCTATACCATTTCTGTCCTTTATTGAGCCCATCTTTGCCTGAAATGTTCCCTTGGTATCTCTAATTTTCTTGCAGAGATCTCTAGGTCTTTCCCATTCTATTGTTTTCCTCGATTTCAGTCAAAACTATAATTAAAAAAGATACATGCACCCACGTTCACAGCAGCACTATTCACATAATCCAGACATGGAAACAACCTAAATGTCCAACAACAGATGAATAGACAAAGATATATGGTACATATATTCAATGAAATACAACTCAGCCATAAAAAAAGAACAAAACAATGCTATTTGCAGCAATATGACTGCAACAAGAGACTATCACACTAAGTGAAATAAGTCAGAGGAAGACAAATACCATATGACATCACTTATATGTGGAGTCTAAAATGAGAAGCAAAAGAACCAATCCAGGAAACAGCATCAGGGACATAAAGAACAGACTGGTGGTTGCCATGGGGAAAGAATGAGTGGGAGGCTGGGGTTAGCAGATGTATGCTTTTATATACAGAATATATAAAACAACGAGGTCCTACTGTATAGCACAGATAACTGTATTTAATAGCCTATGATAAACCGTAATGGAAAACATTATAAAAAATCTCTCTCTATAACTGAATAATTTGCCATACATCAGTAATTAACACTGTACATCAACTAAAGTTCAATAAAATAATAAAGTTAAAAAAAAACAAAAGAACTTTCACTTGTTTTTTGTCACCAACCACAAAATTAAAGGAGTCTCCTTTTCTTCTGCAGAGACAAAAATCCATCACTTCCCCTGATGCTAGAGGAAGCCTATCATTCTTTCCACAGCAGGGGCTCCAATAAATCCTTCAAACTTTGTGGTTTTGATGGAGACAATGAGAGTCTATACTGAGGGAGAGGAAACTTCCTCTGTAAATTACCATTAGCAGTCAGGCTTGGTTTAAGTAATCTGCCAAAGGGGTTTCTATTTTACTTGCAGTTACACTATCTTGTGGTAGAAATTTTCAGAAAAGGATCTGTGGTGATATCTTAGGAAGATAACACTAGAACTGCAGAATTCAGGCTATTTAAATAATTTTATGATTATTGTATTTAGTTCTGTTGTAGAAGTTTTCTGAAGATTTTTTTCTTTGTTTGTTTTAAAACTAACATTTAAAAGAAAGATTCAGTTCAATTCAGTCACTCAGTCATGTCCGACTATTTGAGACCTCATAAATTGCAGCATGCCAGGCCTCCCTGTCCATCACCAACTCCCGGAGTTCACTCAAACTCATGTCCATCTGGTCGGTCATGCCATCCAGCCATCTCATCCTCTGCTGTCCCCTTCTTCTCCTCCCCCAGTACCTCCCAGCATCAGAGTCTTTTCCAATGAGTCAACTCTTCGCATGAGGTGGCCAAAGTACTGGAGTTTCAGCTTTAGCATCATTCCTTCCAAAGAGATCCAGGGCTGATCTCCTTCAGAATGGATCTCCTTGCAGTCCAAGGGACTCTCAAGAGTCTTCTCCAACACCATAGTTCAAAAAAGCATTAATTCTTCGGCGCTCAGCTTTCTCCACAATCCAACTCTCAACATCCATACATGACCACTGGAAAAACTATAGCCTTGACTAGATGAACCTTTGTTGGCAAAGTAATGTCTCTGCTTTTGAATATGCTATCTAAGTTGGTCATAACTCTTCTTCCAAGGAGTAAGCATCTTTTAATTTCATGGCTGCAGTCACCATCTGCAGTGATTTTGGAGCACCCCCCAAAATAAAGTCTGACACTGTTTCCCCATCTATTTGCTGTGAAGTGATGGGACCAAATGCCATGATCTTTGTTTTCTGAATGTTGAGCTTTAAGCCAACTTTTTCACTCTCCACTTTCATTTTCATCAAGAGGCTTTTTAGTTCCTCTTCACTTTCTGCCGTAAGGGTGGTTTCATCTGCATATCTGAGGTTATTGATATTTCTCCTGGCAATCTTGATTCCAACTTGTGCTTCTTCCAGCCCAGTGTTTCTCATGATGTACTCTGCATATAAGTTAAATAAACAGGGTGACAATATACAGCCTTGATGTACTCCTTACTGGCCTATTATTAAACTATGGCAACATGAACATATTACCCTGGAAGTATAAAAACCAAATCCTTTCTGTTAAGGAATTTATGGCCTTAAAAAAACCTTATTGCCGTGTAGAATATAATTATATAGAATTATTAAAAAGGAGTGATCCTAGGAAACTTATCAAATATTTCCATGTTTCATGTAAGCTAAATGTTTTAAACAAGCAGTTGGCAAACTTTTTTTAGTAAAGAGCCAGAGAATAAATATTTCTGATTTTGCAAGCCATACATCTCCATTACGACTACTCAAATCTGCCCCTGCAGTATAAAAGCAGTCACAGACAATATGTAAATAAATGCATATGACTGAGTTCCAAAACACTTTCTTTACAGAAACAGGCGGTGGGCTGCATTTGGCCCACAGGAGCATGGTTTACCAATCTCTAAACTATGTATTAACGAAATATCCTCACTTGTTGCTGGAGGCCAAACACATAATCACAATGAAGTACTAATCTGTCACTGGATATAGCCATAACTCTTGACTTCAATCTATAGTGAAAGTGAAAGTTGCTCAGTCCTGTCTGACTCTTTGCAACCCCCTTTGGAATTCTCCAGGCCAGAATACTGGAGCAGGTAGTCTTTCACTTCTCCAAGGGATCCTCCCAACCCAGGGATCAAACCCAGGTCTCCTGCATTGCAGGCAGATTCTTTATTTTACCAGCTGAGCCACAAGGTAAGCCCTTTAATCTATACTGAAATACTACTCAAATAGTGAATACATAGACACAATTCTATATAACTTTAGGAAATTCTTCATAACTTATGAAATACTCAGATTTATATTTTTATACAGGTACTTTAAATTTGTTTTCAATAAAGTAGCACCCATCTTTTGTTGGACTTCTCAACTTTTTCTTATTGATTTATAATTATTGACTATGTATTATAGTTGTTGTATAATAAGGATATTAACCTCTGATAATCACATACTTTGAAAATAACTGTTAGTTGGTTATTAGCCTGTGTTTATACTTTTTCATTAATATTTTTAAAAATATTCTATTTTAATTTATTGACTTTTTTCTTTTGGGTTTTCTTTCAGAATTTCATGCCATAAGTATAAAGCTGTCTTATACTCCAGGATATTTATAAAACTAGTGTTATGTAAGTATTTATAAATGTGACCACATGGATCACAGCCTTGTCTAACTCAATGAAATTATGAGCCATGTAGTGTAGGGCCATGCAAGATGGATGGGTCACGGAGAGTTCTGACAAAACGTGGTCCACTAGAAAAGGAATGGGAAACCACTTCAGTATTCTTACCTTGAGAACCCCATGAACAGTATGAAAAGGAAGAAAGATAGGACACTGAAAGATGAACTTTCCAGGTTGGTAGGTGCCCAATATGCTACTGGAGAAGAGCAGAAAGAATAAAGAGACGGAGCCAAGTGAAAACAACACCCAGCTGTGACTAGTGATGGAAGTCCAATGCTGTAACTGACAATATTGCATAGGCACCTGGGAATGTTAGGTCCATGAATCAAGGTAAATTTCAAGTGGTCAAACAGGAGATAGAAAGAGTGAACATCAACATTTTAGGAAACAGTGAACTAAAGTGGACAGGAATGGGTGAATTTAATTCAGATGACTATTATATCTACTACTGTGGTTAAAAATCCCTTAGAATAAATGGAGTAGCCCTCATAGTCAACAAGAGTCCAAAATGCAGTACTTGGGTGTAATCTCAAAAATGACAGAACGGCCTTTGTTCATTTCCAAGGCAAACTATTCATTATCACAGTAATCCAAGTCTATGCCCCTACCACTAATGCTGAAGAAGTTGAAGTTGGATAGCTGTATGATGATCTATGAGATCTTTAGAACTAACACCCAAAAAAGATGTCCTTTTCATCATAGGGGACTGGAATGCAAACGTAGGAAGTCAAGAGATACCTGGAGTGAGGGCAAGGTTGGGGATGGAGTACAAAATGAAGCAGGGCAAAAGCTTACAGAGTTTTGCCAAGAGAATTTACTGGTCACAGCACATACCTCCTTCCAACAACACAAGAGATGACTCTACATGTGGACATCACCAGATGGTCAAGCCAAGCCAGGCGTCCCAAAATCAGACTGATTATATTATTTGTGGCCAAGGATGGAGAAGCTCTATACAGTCAGCGAAAACAAGACCAGGA
>SJYC01057985.1:0-24638 GCA_006408675.1 Madoqua kirkii
AAGACTCTTGAGAGTCCCTTGAACTGCAAGGAGATCAAACCAGCCCATCCTAAAGGAAATGAGGCCTGAATATTCATTGGAAGGACTGATGCTGAAGCTCCAATATTTTGGCCACCTGATGCAAAGAACTGACTCCTTGGAAACACCCCTGATGCTGGGAAAGACTGAAGGCATGAGGATAAGGGGATGATAGAGGATGAGATGGTTGGATGGCATCACTGACGATGGACATGAGTTTGAACATGCTCCAGAAGTTCGTGATGGACAGGGAAGCCTGGCATGCTGCAATCCATGAGGTGGCAAAGAGTAGGACTCAACTGAGTGACTGAACAAACTGACCTGGACTTCCTGCACTGTTGTAGAGACTGAGGCAAAATAATACTAATAAGATAAATGCTTGCAATTGTCTTACTTCTCAGGTATGTAGGAATTTAGGTTACATGGAAATTGTTTAGAAGCAAGGTTTCTTAGGGCTTCGAAGTTGCCCAGCAATAAAGAATCTGTGTGCCAACTCAGGAGACACAGGAGACTTTGGTTCAATCCTTGGGTCAGAAGATCCTTTGGAATAAGAAGTGGCAACCCACTTCAGTATTCTTGCGTGGAAAATTCCATGGATAGAGGAGACTTGGCTACAGTCCATGGTGTCCTAAGTAGCTGGACATGACCCAGCATACTCGCAAGTTTTCTTAACAAGCCATGAAACTTTTTAATGCCCCTCTTTCCCTCAGGATTTTCTGACTTTATCTGTAAAGTCATGCTGCCTCACTCTAAAAGAATTAGGAATACTTAAGGCTGCACTTAACTGGAAACCCAAGTCAGGGTTTTGGGTGTAAACAAATACAGCTTTATTTCTTATTTAATAAGAAGTCTGATTCTGGAATTCTTCCAGGCTTTGTTCAATAGTCCCGTGAAGAGAAATGGAGTCCCAGACTTCAAATCTGTTTTCGAGGCTAGAAGAAGGTGGGAGTGGGAGGGTTGACCAAGGATAATTATTTCTTATTTAATAAGAAGTCTGTTCTGGAATTCTTCCAGGCTTTGTTCAATAGTCCCGTGAAGAGAAATGGAGTCCCAGACTTCAAATCTGTTTTCGAGGCTAGAAGAAGGTGGGAGTGGGAGGGTTGACCAAGGATACGCCAGGAGGATTTTACGTTCCATCAGGAATCAAAAGCTTCAGGAATCTTCCAGTTAAATTTCTTTGGCCAGTACTGCATTGAATGTCCTTATAGCTGCAAAAGAGGCTGGGGTAATTCATAATAAACTAACCTACCTTTTAGAGCAGAGGGAGACAAGCGAGAAATAAATAAAGAATGGTTTTAGGAAGCCAGCCTATAGTGTCTACCTCAAATACTGAAATATCCTTTAGAAACTCAGAATTTTTCCGGCAATTGAAATTATAATTTTTCATTCCTGCTCAATAAATACTAGATGAGAGATAAGCATAATCTTATCTTTTCATTGAAAATTACAAATAAAAAGCTTTATCTGTCTTCAATATGACGTTATAGTTATTTCAACATTTTTTAACACAAAAATCTGTAAAAAAAATAATCTTTTACACTTATTGATTCCTGATGCTCTAAAGTCATAGTCTGATAGACTTACTTTTAAATTTTGGCTGTCACTTTCTAGCTGTACAGTTGGTCAATTTAATTTCAGAGGTAGAGCAGTCTCCAAAACGGCTTCCACTATTCCTACATCCTGGCATTCACACTTGAACAGCCTCTCCCATCGTGTACTAGGGTTGGCTTATATGACCAATAGACCAGAGTGATGATATGTTGCTTCCAAGGTTAAGTCATAAAAGACTAGAACTTTGATCCGGAGCTGTATGTGTCTCTTGAATTCCTTACTCTGTGAGAAGCCAGCTGCGTATCATCAGGAAAATCAGGGAACCTGGTGGAGTTCCTGGGAACTGTGACTGGGAACTGAGGTCTTGACTCCAACAGCTGTGAGTAACAGGACTACAGGTAACAGTGAAGGCAAATTTGGAAGTTAATCCTTCAGCATTCAGATAGACCACATACATGAAACTGCCCAATACATTCCTGCAGCATAATGAGGACACAGAAGAAGTTAATTCAACAAACATTATTTGTTTGTGGTCATCTTTACATGTTCATCCTTTTCCGAACTCCTTTTTATTTTAGATGAACAGTTTTTAAAAAACATCCTTGCCTTTTGCTTTTCACTAGTACAGGAATGTTTGTTAAACACAGCTGGCTCAGTTGTCTGGCCTCAGCTCTGTGCTGCTCTGGGATGGTTTCCTTAGTTAAGGTCATTTGTTTTTAAATAATGAATGCCTTTCCCAGAATACTGAACTGTGGTGTCTGATGGGTCTTTAGTGGACTACCAAATAAATAAAATATCGCCCTATTGCTATATATAGGTCCTGTCCTACAATAGAAGGCTTGTGGTGACTTTAATGGGCTGCACTCAGGGAACGCTGCCTCATTGCTGAATCAGGGTTTGAGGCGCACACAGAGCCGCACTCTGCAGAGCGGTCTAGCTGTGTTTCACATTGTCGCTAACCCTCGCCACTTTTCACTGCCTGATCTATTTCTAACCATAGACTCCACGACCACAGCCCAGCCACTTCGAACTTGCTCCACAGCCTCTAATCATCTCTGTTTTTCCTTTTCCCTTAAAAAAAAATTATGTTATTTCCTTGTCTCATGATACTTCTATACCTTAATTTATCTGTGATAAAGTGTGCATATGTATAAATGTATTTATCTACACATATTATGTGTGGATTTATATCAATACATAAAAATATGTGTGTGTCTTTTCTATCCTAGCATTCCTTTTTTTTTCCCTTGGCTAACCCAGCATGCTGGGAGTCATTTTTGGTTCCTGAACTGTCTTCACTATCATTTGTTGCTAGATGCTCAGGGCCTGCTTCTCAGCTCCCAAACCAGAGTTTTGTTGCTGTTGCTGCTGTTGTTTTGGGCTTTTAAGTTTGTTCTGCATCTACAGTAGTTGCAAAAGTCTGAGGTCTCTGAAATACTGGTTTATAGAGAGCAGAAATTCTCCAGTAGTATTATTAATAGGTCTCAGGCTCTCCCACTGTAACTGTCCATAAGCTTAGTCTCCGAACTGCTCTCTCTGCTCCAGTCTTCCTCTCCGCCATGCACCAACCAATCTTGCATAATCTAGCAGATAGAGCTTATTAAAGATACCATTGAGAAAATGAATGAATCACATCATGATGACTCTTAAAATCATAACACTAAGGGGAAAAAGCCAGACACAACAGAATACAGACTTATAAATATTTCTATAATGTTCATAACAGAAAAAATTAAACTACTTTATTCATGCATGTGGAATTAGGGAATAAACCATAAAGAAAATAAAAAATAATGGTTTGCCCTAGTGAGGAGAACTGCACATTTGGATGTGTTGGAGAATGATGGTTAGGACAGGAAAGGCTACAGAAATTGTGGGGCTCAATGCCAAATACAAACACAGGGTCCCTTGTTCAAAATTTATTAAGAATTTAAAGATGCAAAAGCAGAGAAAGGACCCTGCTCAGTGCTGGGGTTTGTGCTACTGCCCAGGTGCACCTTCAGGAAGCTGGTCCTGATTTGAGAATTTCTGCAGTTCTTGCTTGCTTGATTTATCCTTGATAGGAGGAGAGTCATGCAGGTATTTTTTCAGAAAAATCCCCAAATCAAACATCTATGATGTAAGTGCTTCTCTGTAAGTTTATTCTATCTTACAGCTTTTTTAAAATGTGAAAAACAAAAACAAATCAGAACTGATCAGAGCACTTCCTGCTCAAAAACTTCAATGAGGTGGCTTTCCATGGATGAAAATGTCAGTGGCTGGATGCCTTCTCATGTATTCTCATTTGTTCCAGGCCTAGCTCAAGCACCAGCTCATTGAGGAAACATCCTAGATTTTTTTCCATTGAAATCAACCAGTTCCTTCCCTTTGCTCCCTTCACACTTTCTCCCTGGATTAATGCAATTTTCTGCCTCAAATCAGAGACCTTTGAGATTTTTTTTTTTTAAACTGATGAACATAAAGACTTTAGAAAATATTCCAGTCTTACTTATCTTTGTATTTGGGACCCTCAGGGAGTTAGATAAGTGATGCTGAATTTAACTGAAGTTATATCCAAAGATTATTTCAATGCATTATAAAACCTAAAACACTCAATATACCTACACAATGCAAGTCCTTAAAGTATGCAATGATACAGGGTAGCAAAAGTAAAATTCTTCTGCAAACTAAGATATACTTATTTACCTGGTAAAAATCTGAACTAGGTACCAATGATAACATTTCATTATTTTCTGCCTCACATCTGACATGAATCTCAGAGCCATCTTTCTTAAGACTGTTTTAACATCATGAATTTAATATACTGTGAGGTACTTTTCATGTAACAGACACCTTAGATACATTTTTACCAGAGACACATTTTAAAACACTATTGCCCACTATTTTACTTGATTTTTTTTTTTTTCCTGTTCCTGGCATATTTTAGCTCTCGCTAACACTTTGGGTTCTTTTGATAAACATGTGAATGTGACTTGGACATTTTCTTACAACAGACAGATGGGTGTGTTTTCCGAGTATTATTTCTAAAATGAAGAAAATGTTCCCCTTTACCAGCATCTGAGTAAGATCTGGAGTTCTGTTGCAGATTTAAAATGTAGACAGAAATAATCATCTCTCTCCCACATAAGGTGACTCTGCAAGTAATTTTTTTGTATTTTTTATGCCAAGCTTCGAAATCACAAATGGAGTATGGGTTCAGAAAAAAAACACTGTATAAAACTGTATTTGGACATTTCTTTTCATCATTCATTTTTATGGATGTTCTCCAACCATACTACCAGATGGCCAGGTTACAAGTCTGTGGTAACATAAAAGCCTTTTATACAGAAGTAAAATATTGATGGATAGACTTCTAAATGTACATACAAATAAATATATTTTATTCACCTTTATACATAATTTCATTGCAGAATGCCTAAAAGAATTAGAATATTTGGCTGGCAAACATATGGTTTTGTACTTAATGACACAAATGTACAGTAAAAACATTCAATGAAAAATGTCTACCATTTCTACATGATAATTCATTTAAATTGATACAAAGATCTGAAATGATTATTCGCTTCCTCTGCCAAGTTATCACACACAAGAAAGAAAAAAAATCAACCTGTCATTCTTTGCCAGAGACAACAGTAAGAGGATGTGAAATTTTCTTTAAAGGATTATTTATGCCATCCCTTTTATAACATTTATCACCTAATGACTGGAGATCAATGCTGCTAATGCATTGAGACATACTTTCAAAGGATTTTTGCTTAAGTATTTAATTCCTAAATAAACTTCAATGGACAGTAAAGGGTTTGGGGAGCTCCTGCTGCTTTGGGGTTTTTTGTTTTTTCCTCTGCCTGGGGTATTCTTTTCCTAGCTCTTTCCACAACTGGCTTCCCCTCATCCACTACATTGTCACCTCCTCAAGAAGCCTTCTCAAGTTCTAGTGAAGTTAACTGTACTCCCTTCTCCCTAAACCACACAGCCAGTAGTTAACACTGGAAATATTTTATCCCGTTCAGGCTTCTATACCAAAACACCACAGACTGGGTAGCTTGGAAACAGTTGAAATTTATTTTTTCACAGATTTGCAGGCTAGAAGTCCAGGATCAGGGTAACAGCACAGTCAGACTCTGGAGAAGACACTCTTCCAGGCTGCAGACTGCTGATTTCTCATTGTGTCCTCAAATGATGGAATGAGCTAGGGAGATCTGTGCGGTCTCTTCAATAAGGCAACAATCCCATCTATGACAGTCCCACCCTCAGGGCTGAAGCACCTCCCAAAGGTCCCACTTCCTAATACTGTCATACTGGGCAATAGAATTTCAACACATGAATTTGGGTAGGGACACAAACATTCAGACCATAGTGGGGCTTGTCTACAGGTCAAATCTTTTATGGGGGGGTGGGGGGATGGGTACAGCCCATGAGCTGAGAGTGATTTTAACTTTTTTTGTTGTTAAATAATATTTCATGATATAAATATTATAAGAAATTCAAGTTTTAGTGTCTATAAATAAAGTTTTATTGTAACTGCTGCTGCTAAGTCGCTTCAGTCGTGTCCGACTCTGTGTGAACCCATAGACGGCAGCCCACCAGGCTCTGCTATCCCTGGGATTCTCCCAGCAAGAACACTGGAGTGGGTTGTCATTTCCTTCTCCAATACATGAAAGTGAAAAGTGAAAGTGAAGTCACTGAGTCGTGACCAACTCTCACTGACCCCATGGACTGCAGCCTACCAGGCTCCTACGTCCGTGGGATTTTCCAGGCAAGAGTACTAGAGTGGGGTACAGCTGGGCTATTCAAGAACTACAGGGATAACAGGATGAAGTGGTTGTCAAAGAGACCAGATAGCCCACACATTGTGTGTCCCTTCATGGGAAAAGTTAGTCATCCCCTGATGTAGGTTATTTCAGCAACCACCTTGATACCACTTATCAAATCCATAACCATGCTGTTTTAATTGCTTCACCTGTTTGTTTAGAAGCCTAAAGAAGATGGAGATATTATCTTTCTCTCCCATACTCAATCAGAAATTATGTGAATGTAATAAGAGGGACATAATAAATATTTGATAAATGACTGTATGCTTATATTAAAAAAATAAATGGGACTACGGCCTTTGGGGTGAAGCCATTTACAAGATTTTAGATCATACACAGAAAGGCACATTTATAGAAGATCAACAGCCCTATTTATGGACTTAACTTTTCCTTGAGCTAATTTCTGGATGGTTTCCAGAGGATGATGAACACCAGGCCCATGTGGAAGTGATTCCACTGTGGTTTCACTTCTGGATCACATGCAAGCTCCCAGAGAAGAGTGGAACTCTCCTCCATGCAGGAAAATGTCTTCCCTTCCAGCAGTTCCTTTCACTGATTGTTGTTTTGTTGTTTAGTCACAAGGTTGTGTCTAACTCTTTTGGAACCTCATGTACTATAGCCCACCGGGCACTCTATTCATAGGATTTCTTAGTCAAGAATACTGGGGTGGGTTGCCACTTCATCCTCCAGGGGAATCTTCCCCGACCAAGGGATTAAACCCATGTCTCCTGCATTGGCAAGCACATTGTTCTACTGCTGAGCCACTGGGGAAGCCCCTTTCGTTGATTTCTAGACCCTTTTCTCACTTGGAGGCCTGACTCCCACATCTTCTCTATTATATGGAGCTGATCTTTTTCCCAGCAACATCAGAGGTCTTGGGTTCTTAACTACTAGTACTTTAACCCTAAAATTTAGCTATCGTCAGCGGTACATATATGTGTCTTTTAACTCTAACACCCAAGAGATTTCCTAAATAGATTTGAGTCTTCAGAGCCCTGTTTTCTCCCAACTTTAAATGGAGTGTAAATTCTCATACCTGCTAATCAGCGTGCTCAAGTGCCCTTGCATGCCCTACACTTGAGTTGCACAATGACCTGCCCCTTATTTTGCTATAGAGTTCAGAGAGAAGAGAAAACTTGATGCCAAGGAAACTTGCTTGCTATTCTGGAATCACAGTACTGTGTCTCAGCAGCACAGCTTGGATCGACTCTTCTGTGAATGGATAAAGAAAATACAGTACATATATACAATGAAATACTACTCAGCTATAAAAAGAATGAAATAATGCCATTTGCTTCAACATGGATGGACCTAGAGATTATCATATTAAGTGAAGTAAGCCAAAGACAAATGTCATAAGATATTTACATGTAGAATCTAAAATATGCCACAAATGAACTTACTACAAATCAGAAACAGACTCACAGATATAGAAAACAAAGAGAAAAGGGAGTAGGGGAGGAATAAATTAGGAATATGAGACTAACAAATATAGACTACTATCTACAAAATAGATGATTAACAAGGATTTACTGTATAGCACAGAGAACTATATTCGGTATCTTGTAATAACCTACAATGAAAAAGAATCTGAAGATGTACACCTGAAACTAACACAATCTGTAAATCAACTATAGTTAAACTAAAACAAAATTTATAAATAAATTTTTAGATTAAGATTGGAGATCAAAAGACAGGAATTCTAATTCAGGTTCTTTCACTAACTTGCTATATAACTTAAGAAAGTGACTCTTCTTTTTTGGGTCTTTTATGTTTTTCATCTATAAATTTAAGGGAATTGAATGCAGTGACTTTGAAGGCTGCTTCTGCTTTAAAATGCTTTATCTCCTTTCTCTCTTCTGATTTCCCAAGTATCTAAAGCCTTTAGAATGTGGCCTCAAGTAGAGGCATCATAGTAATAGAGAAGACGATGCCACTGTTTCCTCCCTCATTTTCTCTCCCATTGCTCTCTATTGTGATTGGATTATTTCAAGAAAAGTAAATAAAAGAAAGAACAAGTAGAGGATTGGATAAGCAGAGACATAACATTTAACTATGGAATCATTGTGAAACTGTTTTATTTGCTCAACAGAAGGTTCATGAACATGAGCTCAAAGTTACTGATAAAGGACTGAGTCAGACTAGGATTACCTCAAAACACTGCAACCTTATTTGCTTATAGCCACGCTGACTGCTGACCTGACAGAACATGTTAGGTTTTCCTCTCTGCCAGCTTCCGCCTCAGTGATGCTTGGTCATGCTTTCCCTAACCGCGTCAGTTTCTGTAACACACCTTGCTGTGTGTGTCACAGGGAATGGGCAGGGCAGTTTCACCAGACTTCTTAGCAAGAGTTTCCTTTAATGAACTTCATGTACTGTATCCTTGGGGCAATATTCTTGTAAATTACGACATGGTATCAAAAGTTATAACATTTGCAAATTAAGCAACTGACAAGGGATTATAATCTCCAAAATATAAAAACAGCTCATGTAGGTCAACATCAAAAAAATGAACAACCCAATCAAAAAATGAGCAGAAGACCTAAAGAGACACTTCTCCAGAAAGACATATAGATGGCCAAGAGGCACATGAAAAGATGCCCAATGTTACAAATTGCTAGAGAGATGCAGATCAAAACTACAACGAGGTTATCCCCTCACACTGGTCAGAATAGCCATCATCGAAAAAATCGACAAACAGTAAATGCTGGAGAAATGTGGAGAAAAGGGAACCCTCTTGTACTGTTGGTGGGAATGTAAGTTGATACAGCCACTATGTAGAACAGTATGGAAGTTCCTTAAAAACTGAACAGAACTACCATACGACCCAGCATCCTACTACTGGACATACACCCTAAAAAAACTATAAATCAGAAAGACACGTGCACCTCAATGTTCACTGCAGCCCTATTTACAATGATCAGGACACGGAAGCAAACTAAATGTCCATTAACAGATGAATGGATAAAGAAGATGCACATATATACAATGGAATATTAGTCATAAAAAGAAATGAAATTAGGTCATTTTGCAGAGATGTGGATGGACCTAGAGTCCTTCACACAGAAGGAAATCAGAAAGAGAAAAATATCGTATATTAACACATATATGTGTAATCTAGAAAAATGGTACAGATGAATCTATTTGCAGGGCAGAAATAGAAACACAGATGTAGAAAACAGATGTGTGGACACAGGGTAGGGGGAAGGGAGGGTGGGATGAACTGGGAGATTGGGATTGACATACACACACTACCATGTATAAGACAGATGGTTAGCGGGAACCTTCTGCATAGCACAGAGAGCTCAACTCTGCTCTGTGGTGACCTAGATGGGTGGGATGGAGGAAGGAGATCTAAGAGGGAGGAGATATACGTATACATAGAGCTGATCCAACCAGTCCATTCTAAAGGAGATCAGCCCTGGGATTTCTTTGGAAGGAATGATGCTAAAGCTGAAACTCCAGTACTTTGGCCACCTCATGCGAAGAGTTGACTCATTGGAAAAGACTCTGATGCTGGGAAGGATTGGGGGCAGGAGAAGGGATGACAAAGGATGAGATGGCTGGATGGCATCACTGACTCGATGAATGTGAGTCTGAGTGAACTCCGGGAGATTCATGGGGTCGCAAAGAGTCGGATACGACTAAGCAACTAAACTGAACTTCTATATATGTACAGGCTCTGGATGGTCATGTTTAGCCTCTGTGACATTTTTTTCCCCTCTTTTAAGATTGTTCTTGAAGGTGTTCATTTAACCCAGTTGTCCGATCAAGTTTAATGAGTTGTCCATTGAGTCTAATTTTCATTTAAAAAGGGAAAATTATCGGATTGGTTTACCTACAAAGTCTTACTTTCTCAAAACTGACTTTGGATACTCAGGTCATTGAAAAAAATCTAATTGTAGATATTACATTGCTCTGTGGGATAAGAGGAACTAAAGAGCCTCTTGAAAGAGAAAGAGGAGAATGAAAAAGCTGGCTTAAAACTCAACATTCAAAAAACTAAGATGGCATCTGGTCCCCATCACTTCATGGCAAATAGATGGGGAAACAATGGAAAAAGTGTCAGACTTTATTTTTTGGGCTCTAAAATCATTGCAGATGGTGACTGCAGCCATGAAATTAAAAGACACTTGCTCCTTGGAAGAAAAGCTTTGACCAATCCGAAAGAAAGTGAAAGTGAAGTCGCTCAGTCGTGTCCGACTCTTTGCGACCCCATGGACTGTAACCTACAAGGCTCCTCTGTCCATGGGATTCTCCAGGCAAGAACACTGGAGTGGGTTGCCATTTCCTTCTCCAGGGGATCTTCCCAACTCAGGGAGTGAACCCAAGTCTCCCGCCTTGCAGGCAGATGCTTTAACCTCTGTTGACCAACCTAGATAGCATATTAAAATCAGAGACATTACTTTGCCAACAAAGGTCCATCTAGTCAAAGCTATGGTTTTTCCAGTGGTCATGTATGGATGTGAGAGTTGGACTATAAAGAAAGTTGAGCACCAAAGAATTGATGCTTTTGAACTGTGGTGTTGGAGAAGACTCTTGAGAGTCCCTTGGACAATAAAGAGATCCAACCAGTCCATCCTAAAGGAAATCAGGCCTGAATATTCATTAGAAGGACTGATGTTGAAGCTGAAACTCCAATACTTTGGCCACCTGATGCAAAGAATTGACTCATTTGAAAAGACCCTTATTGGGAAAGATTGAAAGTGGGAGGAGAAGGGGACGACAGAGGATGAGATGGTTGGATGGCATTACCAACTCAACAGACATAAGTTTGAGTAAACTCCAGGAGTTGGTGGTAGACAGGGAGGCCTGGCATGCTGCAGGCCATGGAGTTGCAAAGAGTCAGACACGCCTGAGTGACTGAACTGAACTGTGGTATCAATTTGATCTGCAGTATTTCTAGAATACGAAGTCTGAAGTTAGAGTTTTGCTGTGTGAAATAATTAGAAAGAATTATCTGCTTTACTTTCATTTTTTAAATTTTAGGGACAAATTTTCTACTGAGAAAGCAGAACTTAGAAATGTTAACACTATAAAAAGGAAAGCAACACAAAGGAAAACCCATTCAGCAAATAGTTTTGTTTTCAAAATATTTCCCCTTACCTGTTAACAGTCTGCTACAATACTCTGATCCATAGATATTCAATACAAACATCGTTTAAAATGTTACTGTAAAGTGCTGAACATTGTATTTATTTATTGGTTTAAAAGAAAGGGGCCCCAGATCCTCCCCATTAGGGTAGTTTTGTCTGAGGGACTTCTAAATGGTTTCTGGCATCAATCAACCTAACTTAGGCAAACAGATTAGCCAGAAATCAGTTTCTGTAGTAACTTTCAAGTAGTATGTTCCACACTGAAAGGTAAAGCTTGCTTTGACACCATAGGAAGACAATTCTGAGAAGAACCATGCTGAATGGTTTGTCACATCAATATGATATGGCAGCACTTAACTGATCCTATGATCAATGAAAATTTGTTCATATGCAAGTGTTGACCAGTGAGTGAACTGACTCATTGAGACTGGTGAAATCCATATTTCCTTGCATCATTATCCTTTCACTAGATATTCAACTCCTCTGCTTCCTTAATCCATGTTATCATCTGTTACTTTCCCAAACAGACTCTTCCCTCACATTCCTCTAAACTGTACTTGATTTTCTGCCATCTCCCCCTCCAGGCCCAATCCTTCTCTCCTGAGACTGTATTACAGCATTGAGAGATAACATGATAACTATAAGACAAGGGGGGCAGGAGGGATCCAGGGAACTGGATATTAAAATTAGGGACAGATAAACAGCAAGAAAAAGTTACAAGGACAAATTTAAGACATTCACTTCTCTACTTTAGGTAGAATCTACATATATATGGTCAGGTTTATCTTTTCTAGGAAAATTCCATAACAGAGTTAGAACTCAAATGAGGTTAAAGCAGTTTCCTAAGGAAGACCAAGACCAGCCAACTAGCCTGGGATACTTCTGAAGTTACTAAAAGTTGCTTATAAATGTCTTAAATAAGGAAGACAGTGCTAAACAATGTGTTTATTCTTTTCAGATGGGCATAGATATAGATATATAGTTATATACCTCTATCTCCTGCCAGGGAAGTGAAAATGGTAGAATAAACTAAACCTTTCTTAAAGATTTTAAACTGTACATCATAAAGTAGAATTTGGAGAACTCAAATTTCTGTATCATGACCCAAATCTGAAAATATTAAATACAGTAAACAAAAAAAATATTAGCTCCTCATTCTAAATTAATAAACTCTTTTTCTTATAGAGATGCCTTGAGTCTGAATAGCTTCGTAAGTAGATTTTCTGAGTTTGCTTCCTACTCATGAGGCAGTCTTCAAAGAGCTGGCTAATTATAATTCCTAGACCCAGAGTGGCTCCACCAACCTGCAAGTTCTAGAGTCTGATTAGCCTTCTCAATATAAATGTTAAGGGCAGAAACCCTCTGGCTGAGGAGTTGGGAAGAATAGGGGGTGGGGTGGGTGGTGGATTATGTGGAATGTCACATCTTTCTCTTTTACAAGAGGAGAAAAAGATAAAACTGATTAAATTGGTTTTAAAAATTAAATTGGTAACTGTCTAAATTCATATTTTTCCTTTGTGAAGTAATATTACTAACAACACTAAATGTGTTTCAAAACACATTTTCTGTAACTATTTCAATTACAAAGTAATGAAAATACATTTTAAGTATATATCTGATGCCAAAAATAATATAAAACTTCTAGAACAAAACAAAACAAATGAAAATATAATAAGAAGCCACTAATAGGAGGTCTCAGGAAATAAAGTACAGTTCATTTCAGTTCAGTTTCTCAGTCATGTCTAACTCTTTGTGACCCCATGAATTGCAGCATGCCAACCCTCCTGTCCATCACCAACTCCTGGAATCCACCCAAACCCATGTCCATTGAGTTGGTGATGCCATCCAATCATTCCATCCTTCCTCATTCCCTTCTCCTCCTGCCCTATTATCATGCATGGTTTTTATTAGCAATGACCATATTTTAGATCTCTTTGCTTTCTGCCTCAATGTATTTTGTTGGCTGGTATGAACTTGTAACACTTTTCAGAAAATGTCAAGAGAAATGTGTTCCAATCATTTACTTCCTAGAAAAAAGTATGTGTATAGACACTTACACATTTGCTGACTGGCTAAAAAAGAACTTCACTTCTGAATAATATTCTAACATACACAGGAAATGGAAAACACTCATTCATACATGGCCTTGGCACTCATTTATGTGTAAGAAGGTGATGGGGATTTGAGAGAACACCTCTCAAAAATTGCATGGTCTCTAGAGAAGCTCGTATGTCACAAGTGTGAAAAACAAATACTTGTCATTTAAACAATATCTTGAGAAATAAACAAATTGATGAAAAATTTTGTATTTTATAATCTTGCATCTCAAAAGTAAAATAGACATAAAAGTCATCAGACAATATTATTTCCAGCACTTCATAGCTTTGCTAAATTGTAATAACACAGAGATCATTGATATCATGCAAGAGCAGGAAATTATATTTGAGACAGAAAAAGCAGTAGAGAATTCTTCAGTGCTACCAGAGCACTGAAGAAAGCCAGAGCTCTAGAAAAACTGAAATAAAGTTTCTGATCATTTTTAAGTATGTTACAGCTTCATGTCTGGTAAAATTCACCCATGAAGTCACAGGGCAAATAAAAGCTAGTACTGTGCTGAGGCTTTCTCTATTTCTGGACTCTGATTTGGGGGCTGGGATCTCTCTCACTTCCCTCTCTCATCAGTTTAGTGAACCAGTTGAATTTTGTAAGCATTTATCAAACTTCAATTCTGCAGTCCTCAGGACCATACAATGAAAAATACTAACAAGAAGTCAAAACAGCATGAGTCATAACCTCAAGAAGCTTACAGACAAGGCAGAAAGCCCAAGTGGGGAACTAACTAGAAGCTTGCTTTTTATAACTTCTTGGTAGTTAATATTTGGTGAAAGTCTCCAAACTATTTGACGGGTGCTCATTTTCAAGTATTTAGCTATTCCTTAGCAAAGTGGCAGAGTATATAGCAGTTATTTACAGAGTTCTCCCAGTAAAGTTACTAATAGGGAACTATGTTGTAAGAGGGTTTTGATATCATGGACTAACATTTAAGGTGAGAGCAGACCTTGCCATTTGTAATGCTTTTTAACAGTAACAGTGCAATTTTTCCATGTTTCAAAACAGTCCAAAATTTTCTTTTAGGAAAACAAAACAAACCAGACAGATCTTCAAAATGAATTTAGTATGTTTCAGCTGAGACTAAGGAAATGTTGATTTTAAGACTTTAAGAAAGCACAATGGTATTAGAGCTGTTCCTATCCACACCTTCAAGTGGGTTATTAAAGCCCAGTCAACAGCTCTGTATAAATACTTAGGCATTTCATTCAGTTTAGTTCCGTTCAGTTGTTCAGTCGTGTCCAACTCTTTGCGACCCCATGGACTGCAGCACACCAGGCCTCCCTGTCCATCACCAACTCCTGGAGTTTACTCAGACTCATGTTCATTGAGTCAGTGATGCCATCCAACTTAGGCATTTACTCTATATAAATTTTTTAGAAGAATCTTACTATGTAAAACAAATTTTTAGTCAAGACACACTTTAATAACAACCGGTTAAAAAATTTTCCCATTCCTTAACAAGATTTCATTTCCTAACTCAGGATCCTTGAGAGAATACTATGTTGCTGACAGATTTTATTGTTTTATGTAAACATATATACTTATATATTATATAAACATACATATGTTATTTTCTACATTATTTATATATTATATAAATATGTATAGTATATGTAACATATCTGTAATTCTTAAAAAGTTGTGCCTCCAAGAGTTCTATAGAGAATGAAGCTAAAAACTCAGAAGGTTGAAGGAATTTGTTAAGGTTTTTTGTTTTTGGTTTTTTTTTTGGTAAGGTTTCTTAATTAAAACTTTTAAGATTCTCATTAGGAACTGAGCACACTGTCTCCCAGCTAGCAGGAAATTTCAGCTGCAATCTTCTGCATCATATTTCTAAGATTAGAGAGAAGGCTGTCTTGTTATCCACAGGAATTCTACAGTTGAAGATCATGCCAAATAAATGTCATGAAATCAGGTATGGCATTCTGGTTTAGTAACTAAAAAAAAAAAAGAATAATACTAAATCTCCTGACTAAATACAGAGTAATGGGACTTAATATACTGTCAGTGATTTTAGCGAATCTTTGGTACTCTGAATCAGGGTGTGGTCAGAGAGTCTCGCCAATTAAAAGTCAATATTTGACCAACGCTTTGGCTTCATGCCCCAATATATTTGCATGAGTCCCACTGCAGGAAAGAAGCATGGCAAGAGACAGGCTGCTGAGAACATTCCCTCCAGCTCCTTTATCTACTTCAGGATTCAGTCTATTCCACTCCTTAATTATCTAGTTGGGCTTACCAACAACATGCCCTTTATTTCCTCTGACATGTTTTCTAGTCATTGATTTTCAAACAGAGCTACTGATTAAAATAGTAGAGAAGCTAATCACTTTAATGGAAAAACCCTTGCTCAAACTGGAAACAATCAACAGCAAAGGAAGAAAACTGATGAACTGGGTAATTACTCACATCCTGTTTTTATAAAGTTACACACAGCTCACAGAAATGATAGCTCCCTACTAATACATATTATGACATCCTAGTGTGTCACAAGGAAGTCAAGGGGCATAGTAAATTGATCTTTTCAGATTGGTGTGAACAAATGAGATGTAATATACATCCTATCTCCCACTGGTTTTGATCAGAACTGCCCATTTTCTTTATATTTAATTCCTATGGTGTCCCATGGGCCATCTTTTAACTGATTTTTATGTTTCTCAGATGAAATAAAGTGTATGAAACACTAAGACAGGATATATTGCCCAGAAGAAAGAATCCTAGGGTGATAACCAAAGTGCCAGTTTCTCTAGTTTTGATTCTGTAATCAACATTAGGCAAGTTACAACCTCTCAGTATGTCATTTTCTTCACCAGTCAAATGAGAATAATATTGCCTACCCTACCCACTTGCTTCACAGAGTGATGATAAGAATCAAAGGAGATAATAGATATGAAAGAATTTGAAATTAAAAATACTGTGTAAATGCAAATGATTATTAGGAGGAAAAAAGGTTTCAGTGGCCAACTCAGCCAGAAAAACTGTAGGCTGGTGGAGCTGCAAAGGAAATTGAGAAATTGAATCCAACCCCCTAATTTTGCAGATGGGAAAACTTTGACCTCAAGAGTAGTGAAATGCACAGATAATTTCTATAATTCTAGATAATAATAATAATTAGGGGGCTTATTCTGGGCCAGAGAATGTGCTAAATGCTTTATATACATTATCTCATTTAATCTCCTCAATCTCCTTATTAGGTGGGTGCAAGACTCAGATAACTCACCTTCCCAAGATCACACAACTAGTAACTGGCAGGGCTGTGATACCACATGAAGTTTTTGATGCCAAAGCCAATGCTTTAACCACCTTACTATACTGCCATGGGCTTCCCAGGTGGTTCAGTAGTAACCAATCTGCCTGCAATGCAGGAGACGTGGGTTGGAACCCTAGGTCAGGAAGATCCCCTGGAGAAGGAAACAGCAACCCACTCCAGTATTCTTGCCTGGAAAACTCCATGGACAGAGGAGCCTGGTGGTCTGCAGTCCATGGGGCTGCAAAAGAATTGGACATGCAGCATCAACTTACTGTCGTAGTTGTGACTCTTCTTTCCAGGGTGGCTAATAAATATGAAAATGAAACTCCTTTCTTTTGAGAGAAGCTGCTGCAGCATGGGGCAGCCCTGTATGAATGGGTGTTCGTCATTGACATTCTTATCTTATACGGCACCTTCAGCTACGAGTTTGGGGCGGTCTCAGACACACTGGTAGCTGCGTTGCAGCCCATTGATGATAAGAATCAAAGGAGATAATAGATATGAAAGAATTTGAAATTAAAAATACTGTGTAAATGCAAATGATTATTAGGAGGAAAAAAGGTTTCAGTGGCCAACTCAGCCAGAAAAACTGTAGGCTGGTGGAGCTGCAAAGGAAATTGAGAAATTGAATCCAACCCCCTAATTTTGCAGATGGGAAAACTTTGACCTCAAGAGTAGTGAAATGCACAGATAATTTCTATAATTCTAGATAATAATAATAATTAGGGGGCTTATTCTGGGCCAGAGAATGTGCTAAATGCTTTATATACATTATCTCATTTAATCTCCTCAATCTCCTTATTAGGTGGGTGCAAGACTCAGATAACTCACCTTCCCAAGATCACACAACTAGTAACTGGCAGGGCTGTGATACCACATGAAGTTTTTGATGCCAAAGCCAATGCTTTAACCACCTTACTATACTGCCATGGGCTTCCCAGGTGGTTCAGTAGTAACCAATCTGCCTGCAATGCAGGAGACGTGGGTTGGAACCCTAGGTCAGGAAGATCCCCTGGAGAAGGAAACAGCAACCCACTCCAGTATTCTTGCTGGCAAATCCCATGGACAGAGGAGCCTGGCGGGTTACAGTCCACAGGGTCGCGAAGAGTCGGACACAACTGAGTGACTTCACTTCACTTCACTCAGCAATAGACAGAAAGCTAAGAGAAGAGCAAGTCTACATATAAGAGACTACACAAGGGATCTAGTCTCAAATATAGGAGAGAGATACATATTTCCTAAAAGTTAACGACTATCTTGGATATCTTTCCCTTTGATATTCTAAAACTACTGCCTGGGTATCATTAATTGTTTCTGTAGTATACAAGCAATACTGGCATACTTATTTACAATCTATAAGCTCTCTAACATGAAATGTATGCACCTGCAAATGGGAAGTTTAATAACATAAGAGTTTCTTATGCTCTGCCATTTGCAGAGGTAGTAGTTAGCATCCCATACCAAGTAAGTCTAACCTCTGTAACCAAGAGGAGAGTACAGAAATAATGGAGTACAATTTCTTTTTAAATTCAACATATATGAAAGTTTCCAGTTCCAATATGAGCCTGAATGATTTTCAGAACTATGGATCAATACCCTTTTTGAGCCTCTAGTCCTCCGCACTTCCAAAGTGGTATTAATAGTAGTTATCCTATGTATGACAGGTGTGTGTTGGGGGAGAAGCGGATAGCCTGTCTCTAGGCCTGTAGGTCAAAGAAATATACTTATGAAGCTGGACCTGACAGACTACACCTGTGAGGTCTCATCAGCACCGAAACCTGACCGAGAGACAAGATTCTGGACTTTGCACTGGGACGAGACCTCTCTGGGGCCCCGGGCGAGAGTGAATGGGAGGAATGGAAATCACTGGGGACTGAGAGGACTATCGTAGTCATGGTGATTCCCCAGTGATTCTCATCTCCTATTATTCATGCCGTTGTGACGCCCATTTCTATGCTGACCTCTAAAATCCAGAGCTTATTCTGCAGGTGGCACACACTAACTTTTGAGACTGGTCATGGAAGTCCTTGCAGTTTCCTCTTTACTTTATATTGGATGACTCGCTCTACGAGAAGCCAGTGGAGATGTCCTAACGATACTCAAGCAACCCTACGTAGAGAAGAACTAAGACTTTCCACCAACAACCAGCATTAATTTGTCAACAATGTGAATGAATCCTCCCTGAAAAAGAAACTCCAGGCCCCATGAAACCTTCAGATGTCTACAGCCTCAGCCAATATCTTATTGCAACTTTTTATGAGAGACTCTGAGACAGAACCATCCAGCTGATCCATTCTTGAATTCCTGACTCTGTATGACATAATAAATTGTTGCTCTTATTTCAAGCTGTTAGACTCTGAGAGTAATCTGTTACAGAGGAATAGAAGCAGCAGAATATGAAACATGATTACCTCAACCATTAACTGACTTCAGAGATTATCTGTCAACCATAATTTTAGGATGCCCGAACCATTAAAAATCACTATTAAATTTTTAAAAATTATTGTATATCTAGATGTCCTTAACTTCTTTTTCTTTCCTACCAATTTCTCCTGAAGTGACACTGAAGATGCTACTTAACTACTGAAAACTCTGCAAACAATGGGACTTGTAAGGAACAGAAACATATCTGTAAAGAGATTGAAAATAACTTCTGTGCTCAAATTCTTTCAGGGGCTTCTGGGCAAAATTTACCTCTTTTTACTTTTTTGTTCTCAAGGGAGGTGATTAAAGAAATCTCATCCTTTTTCACAAAATTTTTAGAGATAAAGTTAAATCTGATAAGTTAACAACTAGCATTTTTTTTTAACTTTTCATGCTTGCCTCTTCCCAATCTCCTCTATTTGTGAAAATTTACAGCAGTATCCACTCCTTAGAATCACAAATTTTTAAAATCCCATTTCTGGAGAACCTTTCCTTTTAAAAAGGCTTAACTGTCCCTGAAATCAAGATTCTAAAATCTTCAGGGAAGATTACTAACACTGGTATGACAGGATTCATTTTGTTTTGGGGTTGTTGTTTAGTAGATAAGTCATTCTGACTCTTCTGTTATATCACGGACTGTAGCTTTCCAGGCTCCTCTCTCCATGGGATTTACCAGGCAAGAATACTGGGGTGGCTTACCAGTTCTCCTGCATTGGCAGGTGAATTCTTTACCACTGAGCCACCAGGGAAGCCCATGTATGATTCCACCCATGCAATCAGCACCCAGAACAAGATAATGGGAACCTCCACCCCCAGGTAATAACTGTTCTTGCCACTATCACCAAAGATTAGTTTCCCATGGCCATTAAAAAAAATAAATCTCAAAACTGCATAATAATAAATTTGTTTCATAGCTTAAATGAATTGAAAATGACTACCATAAGTTCAGCTCAGTTCAGTCGCTCAGTCCTGTCCAACTCTGAGACCCCATGGACTGCAGCATGCCAGGCTTCCCTGTCCATCACCAACTCATACAGCTTACTCAGACTCATGTCCATTGAGTTGGTGACACCATCCAATCATCGACTAAACTATCATAAAACTGTGAGAAAACATTTACTATTAAATTTTCTTGCAAGATTCTGCTTCCTTTTCATTCTGAGGATACAAAAAGAGCAAAGAAGACTCCTAAAAGTCTATACCTGGGGCTTCCCTGATGATCCAGTAGCTAAGAATCTGCCTTGCAATGCAAGGGACATTGGTTCAATCCCTGGTCCAGGAAGATCTCACATGCTTCAGTGAAACTAAGCCCATGTGCTACAACTATGGAGCTCATATGCTGCAATTACTGAAGCATCTCAATGAAGAGTCGTCTCCACTGGCCCCAACTAGAGAAAGTCTGTGTGCAGCAGTGAATAACCACCATGGCCAAAAATAAATAAATCTTAAAAAAAAAAAGTCTATTCTTGTGTATAGGGAGAAATAAAAATACACATCTTGTGTGCTTTAAAAGACAGTTGGCCCTTATCCCATGGGTGGTATCTGAACCTTGTAAGTAGATATAATCATTTGTTCAAAATTAGGATAAATTAATGTAAAAACAGAACTTTATTATACAATCCCGACTAGACATCATTTCTTTTCATCAACAACAAATCCAAAACCTAGACATGCAAACTTTCCAGAGAGATAGAGACAAACCAAGGCATTTTTTAAAGTTTAAATACTAATTATTATTATTTTTTATTTTAAAATTACTTCACTTAGCTTAATCTTCATATGTTAAGGATGGTTAACCCTGCGGAATATCTGTCCAGAATGTACTATAGCTGATACTTGCTTGGTTGAGAGAACACTGTCATTGCTGATGCAGGAAATCTATTTTAAAAACTGCCAAAGAAAAATGCACCAGATATATCGTTATCACATTTTCAAAAGAGGTCTATTTCATGTTATTCCTAGCGAAGAGAAAAGTTATAAATAAAATACTCAGTAAAAGCTTAGTGTTTCACCTAAACCTTTGTAAATAGCCTGCAACTTAGAGACAGTGAATTAAGAATTCCATGTTGAATTAGAAATTAAAAATAGATGCAGTAGTGAGAAATGTATTTAAGGCCCTGCCTACACTGCAGTAAAAATCATGTTTTGCAAAAATTAGGATGATTCTTGCTAGCATGCTGTTAACACAATTTCTCTGACCAGGAAAGAAAAATATATAGTTTTTTTTTAGTTTATTATTTCAAAAACGTATTATTTTTTTTACTGTTATAGATCTGATGTATTTAACCTTTAGCATATATTTATTTTTTGCTTTATAATGAATTATGTTGAATAAAGTATGAAGTGATAACATTTAAAATATATGCAATATTTTCATAGAGGATAACCTTCTATCAGAGTGTTTGAACTCAAATATAATTATCAGTTTTACAATTGAGTACTGAAGTACAATTCCAGTGAAATCATTAACAGAAGCTTGTTTAAATTATAATACCTTTGTCCAAAAAGAAAATAGCACAGCCCTGTCTCATACACACATATAAGCAAGTATAAATGAAATATATTATTAAACAATAAAGGGGACTACTTCTTAAGAACATATAACAAAGAATTATAATCCTCAAAGAGATGGGGAAACAGTGGAAACAGTGGCTGACTTTATTTTGAGGGGCTACAAAATCACTGCAGATAGTGATTGCAGCCATGAAATTAAAAGACGTTTACTCCTTGGAAAGAAAGTTATGACCAACCGAGACAGCATATTAAAAAGCAGAGACATTACTTTGCCTCCATCTAGTCAAGGCTATGCTTTTTCCTGTAGTCATGTATGGAGGTGAGAGTTGGACTATAAAGAAAGCTGAGCACAGAAGAATGAATGCTTTTGAACTGTGGTGTTGGAGAAGACCCCTAAAAGTCCCTTGGACTGCAAAGAGATCCAACCAGTCCATCCTAAAGGAGACCAGTCCTGGGTGTTCATTGGAAGGACGGATGTTGAAGCTGAAACTCCAATCCTTTGGCCACCTGATGCAAAGAGCTGACTCGTTGGAAAAGACCCTGATGCTGGGAAAGACTGAGGGCAGGAGGAGTAGGGGATGATGGAGGATGGGGTGGTTGGATGGCATCACTGACTCAATGGAGATGAGTTTGGGTAAGCTCCGGGAGTTGGTGATGGACAGGGAGGCCTGGTGTGCTGCAATTCACAGGGTCTCAAAGAGTCAGACACGACTGAGCAACTGAACTGAACTGAACAGCCTGTTTCATGATGCTAAACTCTGTTCAAGTTTAAAGCATGACAGTGTTAATAGATCTCAGAAAACTATCCTTTGCTAGAATATATATATATAGCTAATATTGCAACATAATTTGGAGTGGGAAATTCCTTAACTCCGTGGATATAAGTCTAAATAAATGTCTATAATTTTTGTTTCCTATTAACTTTCAGAAAGGATTTTTTTAGTACTCTTTATTAGCTTTAAGACAGTATGGGCAATCTCTTGATAATCAATTCACACTGTAAGATTTTTCTAAATAAACAGACTTAAAACTGCCATTTTAACATTATATTGTATGATTTTCTGTTTCTCATTTCCAAAGCTACCAAGAACTTATCACCCAATCATTATTATTATTTTTTTCCTTTTTCACATTGATTCTTTCTTTTTTACTGAGGTGGGCCATGCCCAATTTGTGGTCTTCCATTTCTTTATCTTCCACCTTTCACAGCTCAGTTAATTCCACTTTTTATTGTTTAGTTGCTCAGTCATATCCCACTCTTTTTGGACCGCATGGACTGTAACCGGCTCGGCTCCTCTGTCCATGACATTTCCCAGGCAAGAACACCAGAGTGGCTATTCCCTCCTCCCGACCCAGGGATCAAATCCACAGGCCTGCACTGCAGGCTGACTCTTTACTGCTGAGCCACTTGGAAAGCCCCTAATTTCACTTTAGCTGGTGTTTATCATGTATACAATACCCTATTTAATTCCACTTCTCCCTCAGCTTTGTTCCAACTCTTTCTCTTTTTACTTCAGGAAAAAGCTCTCATTTTTTCTCTCATGTTCTCTCCTTCCATTTGTAATCTAGATAAAGTTAACCTTAGGTGATAAGCCCCATAAGTGAAGCTGCTCAGCCGTGTCAGACTCTTTGTGACCCCATGGACTGTAGCCTACCAGGTTTCTTCGTCCATGGGATTCTCTAGGCAAGAATACTGGAGTGGGTTGCTATTTCCTTCTCCAGGGGATCTTCCCCACCCAGGGATTGAACCCGGGTCTCCCGCACTGGAGGCAGACGCTTTAACTGCCCCATACTCAATGTAAAAAAGGGGAGTCATGAGTTTTAAAGTAAGTTTAAATATAACACAGATCAATTTCCTTTGACTTCTATACCTCTTGAAAGTATCCAGAAGCTCCCAACAGACATACAAATTTCCATCTAACTCCAAAACTTTTTTTAATAAAACCAGCTTTCCCTTCATATACCAACATCAAGCTGGAGGATCAATAAGAAAACATATTAAGTGGTACAGCTTTTCCGTTTTGTATCATTACTATTATAGAAATACGACTTTATTTTTCACTGTAATTTAAAGAACCTCAGTCACATTATGGTTTAAATAGGCACTTATGAGCTCACCTTGACTCTTACTATTTATTCATCCCTAACATTTTGCCTGCAAGTGTCCAGGCAAAATAATATACAATATCCAATTATATCCAACCTAGCTGTTCTCTCTGCTTCTATCTTTGCCTTTCCTGGTATTTTTAACCCAGCAATCAGAGTGATTGTGATTATTTAAAAGTATAACCAAAACTTGCCACACCCATGACCTCAACCCTCCAAAGGTACCACATTGAGAATTTCAAAGGCTTCATAAAATCTATAGCCCCCAAAACCCTAAATAATATGGTTCCAGTCTTCCATTCTTCCACCCTCCCTCCTTCTCTCTCACCACGCTGCAGACAAACTGACTATTGGCTCTTTTGCCAAAACACCAAGTTTGTTCCCCTCTCTGGAACTCTCCCTCCAGATTTGCTGAGATCTGGGCTCATATGTCATTTCATGCCACTTTAACATTTTAGATAATACCTAAGTAGCCAAGTGTGAGAGACAGAATTATGTTGTAAGAGTCTAAACAAAGAAAAGAAAATTTTGGAAACCACTAACATGTAGATACACACAGGAAGTGTGTGGTGACTAAGAGAAGTCATGTGCAAGAGAGAAGGGCCTGCCTTGAAAATGGCTCATAATTAAGTGACCTGGAGGAGGAGCCAGTGAAGGAAAAAGGGAAGTAGGAGAATCCAAAGTGCAGTGTCATTGACCATCTGTGATGTGGGAATTGCCTACACACACACACACACACACACACACACACACACA